>JAOQGN010252967.1:0-10387 GCA_027564295.1 Himantozoum antarcticum | reverse complement strand
TGTAAGTAACTCTGGCTTTTCCTTAAACAAATACATGCAAATTAAATTAAAAATAAAAATTAATAGCAAGATTAATTATTGGGTAAAATTAACCTTAAATTTAATCTTACAAATAAATTAATCTTAGTTAATCTTAGAATAACACGATCAAGGAACAACACTAATAGTTACTATCTGTCTGTTCCGGTAATCAGGTAAAACACCGGAGGCCTGGTGATACTGTAAATCATTCTGTTAAACAATATATAGCCGCACACAATTACAATTTGGTAGGCCAATTTTGTCACTTGAGAAATTATCATGGCCAAAGGAAAAGGCCACTACAATATGGTGTAGGTTTGCTTTCAGAAGAAGCAATTAGAAATGAATCTACTCTGAAGTTAAAATTAAGTTAGTTAAAAGATCATTTATTTGCTCACAACTCGTTTGACGGTCATACATGTAACTAATATGCGAATATATTTTGTGAAAGCGTTACCACTAAAAGCAAAGGAATAAAATAATAACTTGCATTATATTTTTGCCAACTATGTGTTCATACAGACCTATTTATATACTCAGATAATTAATCCTTGCTCAGATAATGTATATGTCATCCGCTATGACAGGTTCTGGACAAGAACACTACCGAGAGGATATTCCAGAATGAGATCGTCAAGAAAATGTTGGATGTTCTCGATACGGAATTGTTAAACATGTTCCAGGTAAGCTACTTTAGTGCAATGTTAAGGGAGCTATATTATCTGTTCCATTCCAGGGAAAGCTTAAAGGTCAAATAAAGAGAAAAATTTCCCAAAAATCTTATCATTTATGTTGTGTGCAACTCTGGGTAGAATACATTCCTGCAGTATAAACCAGCTAAAGCTCTTTATATAACATTATATATGCATGTCATTGCCTTGGTAATTTAGCAAGTCACATCACGGTGACTCGCAAGGACAGCTTGGCCCCGCTTATATAACAATTACAACTAGTTCTGGTTATTATCCTCAGGGATAATAGAGTTCTATAGCAAGACTATTATTATCAATAGTCAATGATAAAGACAATGTCAGAGAAAATGCTAAGATTGATTAATCAAATATATTTCAACCTTTTTACCTAAATACGTATTAAAAAACCTAAATACGTATTAAAAATTCAACTTAAATACGTATTAAAAAACTGAATTTTTTCATAAAGCGAAACTGAACGGAAACGGTCATTGCACAGGCCGATCAGAGGTAGCGATCCAATATATTAGCATTTTCAAACGAAGTAGCAAAATTTAACTATCTCCGTTATGATTGGCCAAACCCACATGAGCGACCCAATAATGTCTGTCGGTCTATTAGTGTCAAGGTCATCTTACGAAGGATAATAATAAAAAAAACAAAAAACAATAACTGGTAAACCAATAGTTATATAGCTACGCTATAGAATTAATTAGCCAGCATAGTAGGGTATAATGCAGATGTTGTGGCTGTCAACTCTGATTTCAAAAATTCAAAAAGTGAGTTCACATGGGAATTCCCAAGCAACTAATCCAACTTGCAAATTCAGCATAGCAGATATGTTTTGTGGTTATTTACAAAAAGAATAATTACCACAATTTGTCCATTATACATTGCACCTGCATAGCAAGTATACTGTGTCCTTTACTATGCCATATGGTATCTGCACACATGGCTTACACATGCTAAATTGCCTAATGCATATAGTAAAATTCCTAATATACTCGATCGGATTCCCAAACCAAAGTTAGGTATATAGGCTACGTTATCCGGGCTCTGACAAGCTGTTGGTGGCTTAGTTTGATGCAATGCAAACATCCATTTGGGCAGTTTGAAGATCATTGCAGACTGTGCAAACATTCGAAAACTGTTATATTTGTTTACAAATAGACTACAGAACATCAAAATAGTGAATACCAATTTCAGAATATTTTGTGTTTCTTTGACCTTTAAGGGAGCAGGTATCAGTTCCATTCTTGGGCAAGGTTAAGGGAGCTATAGTGTCTGTTCCATTCTAAGGGAAGCTTAAGGGAGCTATAGTATCTGTTCCATTCTAAGGCAAGATTAAAACAGTTAGTGTTTGTCCTATTTCAGGGCAGGGAGCTAGTGTAAGTTCCATTCTAGGGAAGGCAGGCTCTGTAGAATGGAGCTAGTCTTTGTTCCATTCTATATTTATTTGATTGCCTTCTAGCAGCCCTGTGTCATTTGAAAGTATTTTACGACAATAAATGATTTATATGATAATATGATTTAGGTGCTCTAAATCTCACAAATTTACTTTACAAAATATCGCTTTGCGCATTAAGTGTTACTGAACAGAAATTCACTCCAAGTTTCTTCGGTGATTTTAATTGTTGGACATTTCATAGTGTATAATCATACTTTATTTTGTTGTAAAATTGTATTTCTACATGTCTGCTTCATGCTGCATCAAATTGTTTTGATAGAACCTGGATCTGAGGAATGTATCGGTTACCCAGATATTGGACAAGTTCAAAGACTTTGACAGGACTGGGCTAGCTCGGGTGGTAATGCAGGAAGCTATGCGTCAGTTAGATCAAATGCTTCCGACCAACATTTCACAAGTCCTCAACTCTACCATCCACAAACTGGAAAATGACATCCCAATAGTAGAGGAAATCACCCTAGAGCTCATTGAAATGGTTAGTATTATGACATCACAATAGCAAATGAAATCACAATAGAATAAACGTAACGGCATCACTATAATTGCTACCGTTCATTGTAGACTTGTTATCTACAGTGGGCCAGATGGGATGTCGATGCACACAGGGATGTCACTCCCAGTGTTATCAAAGAGAGTTGTAGACTGCTGGGTTACAGCTCTACCTCAAAAGCTTCCTGTGAGAGGGAAAGGATTTGGTGTAATACCCACACAAGATGGAAGAAGGTTTGAATGGGTTACGTCACCCTACCCTCTTCCCTCCCCATGAAGCCTTTGAGGTTGAGCTATCACCGAGCAGTCTGCAAGTTTCTTTGAGAAGACTGAGAGTGAAATTCCTATTGCAGCAGGGAAAAGGTTATGGCTCGTTGTCGTTTGACTTATTGCTCTTCATACTCTTATCTCTGTTACTTTCACCCATTATTTTCCAATCGACTTTCCAAACTGATTGACACTCTACAGTTTGACACTATTTGACAAAGCCTGCTTGCCTTATGTAGCTAGATGTGCCCTGGTATCCTCCTGATCCTCCGATAGATCCTCGCGACCTCCATCGATAAACAGAAGCTTTTCACTACTAGAAGCAAATAAATATCTTCAGGGAGCAGGGATCATCAAGTGTTCATGACAATTCACTTATGAGGTCTTCGGGTTGATTCAGTTAAAAAATCTCTCTGCGATAAAATCTTTGAGAGGTTGCTTAACCAAAAAGTTGCTATTTGTGTTCTGCTCAGCAGGGTAAATATGGGAGACCAGGTGGGTTTCTATTGATTATTTCAGCTATTGGATTGCTAACTAAAATAATTCAAAACCAAGCCGAACCATGTCAAACATCTGCTTGCGATATCGAGCATGCAAAATATTGTATGAGAATACATCAATAACAATACATAGATAAATTGTTCTGGTCAGTTATGTATACATATTCTCTGATGTTAATTATATGCCTGCAGGGTGTTCCTGCAATGTCAGTGATGATGTTAAATGACACAATATCTGACCTGGATGTGACCTTGAGAGAGCTCGTCACAAAGGTAACTAATACACACAGCTGGTTGGCTGGTACACTATAAGTTATTCAACAATTGGAATAAATGACTAAATAAAATATATTTAATACTTTTAGTAAAATGATGTAAAGCAAAGCATTTTTGGTTAATGTTTATGTCTGTTTCTTCATGCCCAAGTTGTCATTTTATATTTAAATTAAGTTTACTTACCTGTACATCTGCAAGAATATTTTAGAAACCTGTTTTCCTGTGAAACTTCCAAACATATTGTTTTAACCACCCACTATTCTATATTAACGTAACTCTTACTAGCTCATCTTCCCATTAAGACTGTTTCTGGAACAGTAGAACTAACCTTGGTGAAAACCACATTTTGGGAGTAGTAAATTGTGGAAAATATTTGACCAAAATGACGATTGTAAAAATGTATTTCAACTATTTTATCTTGATTGTTTCGCCCATAGTGTTGCACAATTCAATTTATTTCATAATATTAAATGATATAGGAATTTGTACCTAAATAATATGCTTTAGTGACATGGCAGGAAAATATTATTCTGTCTTCCGTAGGAATTAGCTTTAGAACCTAGCTGGTCGGGAGCCTCAAATGTGGAGAAACTCATACTAATACTGATGAAATTTGACTATGCACTGTTTGGCAGCAGTATGCTAAGACGATTGGATGACTCTCTCCCTCTAGGAGAGAAACAACAGCTCCGAGATTTCTTTGTAGAGTTAGAGAATTATCGGTCATTAGGCAGCAGAATCAGAGCATATATTTCCCAGGTATGTGCCGTATCACTGCGCATCTGAAAGGTGTTTATGTACCCTGCTGTCTGTTTTGAAAAGCTTTGCTGCATTCAAAGGCTGGCAAATTAGTTAAGAGTCGTCGATTAAATCATAATGAAGTTTTCACATTTCTAGGAGAACAAAACGTTTCAAGACACGATGATTAATGTAAAAAATGAGGGGCTATGTCAGGAGCTTTGCACGATATGAGGGGTTCTGTGTGAAGCTGTGCAAGATATGAGAGGCTGTGTCTGGAAGTGCGTGTGGAAATGCATGTGGAAATGCTTGTGGGAATGCGTGAGTGGCTCTGTGATCTGACGTCACACATGTGGGAAGCTATGTGAGGAATTGGGTGTCATGTTATGAGCTGGGTAAAGATCTTAACCATTATATTAACATTGCCTAGCTTTATACATATGGTGTGCTTCTTACTTATATTCAACGGTGAGCATCTTACTCATAAGATTGCCTACTTACATGTCGATACAGTAGTTCTGCCTTCATGAGATACATTTATCATCCGTATTCCATGGTAATACCACAATTGGTTGCAGTGTTGGTGTTTGTAAATGTTTATATATCATATAATTACTTATCTAGGAGCTGCCTACACTATATAACTATACAAGAGACGGATTGCTGTCAATGAATGTGACTCTACCAGAAGTACTTCCCATAGACCTGGGAGCTTTAGAATTTTTTGGAGTTTATGATGCTGTTGAGAAAGAGCTTAAAACTGCAATGGCAGTAAGTAGACTAGTGACTTGTAACGGTACTAATTACATCAGTAGTCGTTGTTGTTTTTAGTCAAAATTCGGGGTTGTCACCTCAAGGTTACTGCTTTTCTCCAGCAGAAAACTAGCAAGAGGAAATAAGTGCAATGATTCTATGTCAAAGAGGGTGAAATAACAATTTAATACCTATTTAATACATAAATTTAATTGAACTAATGCACTTTGATTCAAGAACCAATTTAATAAATAATTCAAATTTATCACCTGTATTATGGATTCTTGGGTGGAGAATTAGGCTTGTCCGTCATGGTACATTCCACTACGGAGCTGCCCAAATGCAATATAGTATCTATAAGGGTTATACGCCAAACATAATGATTACTTTGGGTTGGGACTATGTGTATCTACTGTACACGCTGTGTGTATTACGATTGGGCTATCCCGGATCTACTCCTGTCGAATCAACATGTACTCACGCGAATCTGAACTGGCCTAACATTATCTGGTCCAAATCTGAACTGGCCTGAAATTGTCTGGTCCAAATCTGAACTGGCCCGAAATTCTCTGCTCCCCAATCTATTGCAACTTGAATGGATCCAGAAATAATTGGCCTTTCTTGTCCAGAATTACCTATACAATGTACGCCTGCTCCCGAAGTAGTTATTTCTTCCGAATTATCTCCTCCTCCTTCTAGTAATATATTATTTAAGATTTGTCTAAATGTCTTAAAAGGCTCGGACGGAAGTGTTGTTCGGAAAAAAGATTCTTAACACCCTCGCTTACTTGTGACGTTAAAAGTGGCAAACTAAAACCATTTTCAAGTCATCGCCCTCTTAATGCATCTCCTTCTATAATATTATAGAAGGCCCTTTGCCGGGAATCTAGACAGATTTTCCTGTATAATTCAGATCCTCTCGCTTGTAAGCCAGGCTGTGATCGGGTAAACCATGTGCAAAACCCCAAATCCCCATCAATGATCAGTTATCATAGTTGAAAAGTTACTCTGAGAAGAATCAGAGTTCATAGAAGAAATCTACTTGTATACTATTAATATATATTATTTCCATGATAATCCATGGAAGTAGAAAAAAACACTTATGTCAGTAGTGGGACTCTAACCCGAGTCCCAGTGGATAGCTCACACGATTGCCACTCACCTATACCTCCAGGCCACCACAACTCTTGGATGGGGACATGGAAATAGTAGATAAAAAGCAAAGGAAGCTATTTCCTGTTTGATCTTATAGCGAGCCATTATTGGAAGAAAGCACTTCCTGTAACGTAATCAACTTGGAAGGTGTGAAAAAAGAGTTTTCCATGCTGCACTTCCGTCTGGGCCTTTTGCTACTTATAGACAAATCCTATTATTTTATTGCTACAAAAATCACAGCACTTTAATGGTGCTGGCATACAATAGATTATCCAAGCCATTCTGAGCTACCCAGGAAATATCCTGACCTATATAAAACTAATTACAATAACATAACATTACCGCATGGGTATTGCCAGTGTCATAGCGTAGGCTATACCCATGCTGGTGAGTCAGACCATGCTCCTGATTGGAGCAATGTCTGATTGCTCAATTACTAAACATCAGCACATGACAATTCTCTATAAGTGTTCCATTAAGAGGCTACATATATGTATCAATAGACAGTAAAAGCACCCTCACGCAGTAGATGATAGGCTATTTGGAACTGATCATTCGCTGCTCAAAATATATAATATTACTTTGATAAAATACTATTGAAATACACACATTTCCACAGAACACTGCATTACATCTCAAAACTTGAATCTGAATGAAGTCACGAAATAGGATGACTCTAACACAACTCAATCATTATAATTCTTTCAATCTACTTTTTCAGAATATTATGCAAAATAATGAATCCTATGCCAAATGGAAGGACTTGATCAATGTGTCAGATTTGCAGAGATTACAAATGATTTTATTTTCTGTGAACTACGCCAACATTGGAGAGAATATAATGGGTACTATACTGAACACAATAACTATAGACAGCAAGATCAAACCTTTCCTGAGAGAACTGCTACATGAGGTAAGTGGATTAATTAGAATGCTAATGTGCTCAAGTCTCACCTATTATCTGTAAGTTTATGTCTGGTACAAGCTTTTCCTCTCACTTCACGCAACTGGATTAAGATTTTATGGATTTAAGAATCTATGTCAGGCAGATCTTTTTCCCTGGAAGTAGATAACTTAGCTCACCTGAAGTGTTGAAAACGTCACTTCATTTATTTGTTGTTTGGAGGTTGGTGTTTGGTGTTTGGGTGACGTCATAGTTCCGTTTTTCTATGCCCCACTTGAGCTAACTATCTATTTCCTTTCCTCTTGCTAGTATGACTAATAATGATGTCACTGAGTCTGCAGTCAATGTGCACTGACTTTCCCTTGACTAGCTCTGGTTGCCTTGCCAGCGATATTCTTTAAATTATTATAAATTAGGATCTGAACACACTAAACCCTAAACTAAGAAATTAAAAATGAGTGTTTATTTAATTAATTCTCTAGCTGATTCTAATAACATGAGACACTTGTACTCATACACAAGATTGCCTAGTTATTGCCTAGTTATTGCCTAGTTATTGCCTAGTTATTGCCTAGTTATTGCCCAGTTAAATAGCATTTAAAAGTTGTCAGCTGAATGTTTTGTCACACACTTCCAGATCAAAGCCAACAATTACTTGTTAAATAACTATGTGAATTATCCGCAGTAAGATCAGTGGTATTATTTCTTTTTCAGTTGGGTCATCTTTACTTAGACTCATATCTTGGATCTTAGAATCAGTTTTCCGGTTTTGGGGTAGGGGTTGTGGCACATGAAACCCAAAGTTGGGAACTTAGTCTTAGGTTTCTCCGACTGAACTGAAAGGAACTTTACCAGTTAAACTATATATTTAGGCACTCGTCTAATAATCTTCTATTGTTTGTAGATGTTTGATACTTACAATATGACATCTGGAAATGAAGCTCTGATAAATTCTACTGTGGATTCGCTTGTAACAGTATTACAAGACAGCGTAAGTCTTTCTGGTTGACAAATGCAACCGTGCTATGACACAGAACTCTACTCTCTCCACTAATGTTTATCATTCTCAGCCAATAGGTCCACCTACCACTAACCCCACCTACCATTAACTCCGCCCACCACTAACTCCGCCCTCAATTAACTGTATCCATTACTAACTCTATTCACTACTAATTCTACTTTCTAAGCACTATTTCTCCAATCATCGATAAATACGATATCTCCCCCAACCCATTATCCCTCTACCCACGGCTAAATTCATCAACCAGTAGACCAACTGCCCTTAACCCTGCCCAACACTAGCACCACCCACCTTTAATTCTACTCTATCCACCAGTTCTACTCTTTCAATTATCCATGACTCCTCTACCCACTTTAGCTTCACCCATTTCTAACTCAACTAACCACCCGCTCCACCTACCACTAAAGCCACTGTCCTCCTGCCACTGTCACCATTGCCACCATCATGTCACCATTGTCACAATTGTTCCATGGCACCATTATTCCCCAAATATGACGATGAAATCTTCCCACCGATAAATATACCATCTTATCATTCTAAATAGCAAACAGTTTCTGTTACTTGTTAGATCTAAATTTGTTCAAATTATTGTTAGCCACTCCAGAGAATATGGAGTTGTGTATAGGGCAGTTGTTTTGTTGATTTCAGCTGAGTCGGACAAGTATAAATGCTAATTGGACAATGTGGAAGAATAGCGAGAAGCTGTCTAATACCCTGATGGGAATGGACTATCGAAATCTTCTGCAAAGAATTGTTGTAGCAGTGATTAGTGGAGAAGAAGGGAAGATATCAGATGAGATGAAGAAGAATGTGACAGCAGTTCTGTCCCTGATCAGCAGCAGCAATAGTACAGAGCTTGAGAGACAGCTGACAGATTTGGCTTTCACGGTAACATAAATAATAACATTGCTGATAGCTAGGTTATGTGGTGATTATTTCTGTGGTTTTAATACAAATCCCATTTTCAGGTCATTGATGACATTAATTTATAGTAAATGCAAATACAGTAATATACTATGCAGTAGTATGCAGCCTGTCTTGCCAAGCTTTGTCAAATGCCAAATTGCCCACACGACAACTCGGCATTAGTTTCTGGGGGATCGGACCCGTTGTGGGGCAACTTCTCATTTGACAAAGCTTGGCAGGACAGACTAAGTAGCATGTAGCTTTGGATAAGAGGAACAGCCATTAGTCTGAGTTTTAGCAGTTTTAGTTCAAATGATTTGGTCGGAAAGCTTGTGCAGACGCTTAGTTTGGAACTGTTCATCCATGTAATGCAGTTTACTAATTTTATGCTGCCAGTTTAGGAAGCAATATTTAAATGCTATATATGCATGTATATAAATTTAAATATTTACATATAAATATTTAAGCTTTTTAACTTAAGTGTCTTGCAGAGGTGTAATATCCTATCTCGCACCCTCGCAATTGCAAGAGTCAAATCTGGCGAGGGTTGGTTAGGAGGGGAGAAATGCGAGAGTTGCACCCAAGTTAAAATGAATGAAAATACATTCAACAGATTTTACCTTTGTAGGAAGTGAGGTTTATTTACTGAAAGTGAAACTGATTTCAATCTGTATCTATTCATCGATTCAAAATCTGATTCTGCAGCAGCATCGATTTGATGGTTTTTATTCATTTACAAAAACGATTTTTGAAATTAAATTAACAAAAATTTGCTGTAAGTGTAACACAATTTCAAACTCTGAAAATATTTTTTGCTTTGAAAATATTTTCAAAGCTTGAAAATGCTTGCTTTTCAATATTTGCTTCATATTTGAAGCAAATATTGATACATATCTTTTTATTAATACTTAAATTCTGGAGGTTTTAAATGGATTACCTTCACTACAACAAATTAATATAGTTTTATTTCATATATATCATAAAAATATATAATGAAATATATATAAATATAATTTAAAGAGTACATAAAAATTTAAAAGTAAGATTGATAGTGTAGTAAATATTGGGACCAGAAGGTTGGGTATTGTGTGTACATTGTGAGTTCAGTGATGTGGCTGCAATAATTATCAAAATTAACATATAAGTTAACTTTCTGATGAATTCACTTGCAACCATTACATCAGACCAAGCGGCTAT
>JAOQGN010252856.1:0-10387 GCA_027564295.1 Himantozoum antarcticum | reverse complement strand
GTTTGTCAATGTGTTTGTCAATGTGTGTGTCAATGTGTGTGTCAATGTGTATGTCAATGTGTGTGTCAGTGTGTGAACAGGTTTGTCAATGTGTGTGTCAATGTGTGCGTCAATGTGTGCGTCAATGTGTGTGTCAATGTGTGTGTCAATGTGTGTGTCAATGTGTGTGCCAATGTGTGCGTCAATGTGTGTGTCAATGTGTGTGTCAATGCGTTTGTCAATGTATGTGTCAATGTGTGTGTCAATGTGGGTGTCAATGTGTGCACATATTTGTCAATGTATGTGCACATTTCAGCCGAATCTTAAGTCTCATTACAGTTTTGTCATTAATTGTGTATTGCATTTATTATGCATAAACATTTAATGTTTACAGCCAAAGGTGTTGCATAATTGCATTTATTGTGCCAGCAGGCATTCTTTGCCTGCCTAGCTTAGGTCAGCAATACCATTTGCCTAGATTAGGTCAGCAACACCATTTGCCTTGCTTAGGTCAGCAACACCATTTGCCTTGCTTAGGTCAGCAACACCATTTGCCCTGCTTAGGCCGGCGGTATTATTGTATACAACCCGTGTTACATCTTCCTCCGTTGGTAGAGGAAACTTCAACATTGACAAAGCGGATTTGCCGAAAGCGTAATTGTAAACCAGTAATATTATGCAAAACCTTTCAGAACCACCAGCAATGGCAGTTCTCAACTATACCGATAATCAATAGCTTTCCTGAGCTCACAGGGTCGATATAAGTCTTCACACCAGGCAAACTTATACAGTTAAGTCTTCATTGTAATCTAATAAGTGAGAATAATAGCTGAACCAGTGAATATATATGACAGCTGACATCGAGTATTTGTGAGGTTTTACATTGCCCTCACTTGATGAATGGAAACTTAACATTTTCAATTCCATGCAAATAGGTTTCTGCTCAAATCGTTATACACAAAAATTATTACTTTGAACATAATTTTTGACAATAGTTAATATAGTGAATAAAAGTTTTACAATAATTATATCTCTTGGAACATCTTGCTGTGTCAACGCATCCACTCGAAGCACAACACTTCATCGACCGGAAAAGTGCTGCACCCAGAAACGAAACAGTAGCTTTTTCGTCTTTCTAATGTCAATTTTTAGCATTCGATTATTTCAATATCATTTATTTGTAAACATTCAATATATATGCTTATTTTGCTTTTAATGATGCTCAAATGTAAAATAAAACATAAATATTGTTGGTTCTGCAAGTATGATATTTACATATACATGCATTTAACAGCATGATCAATATTGAAGTAGGCTACTATACGGTGATACAATTATCATAGAGACAGTGGCACATCCCATCCCATCACCTGTGTATAAAATTTATCAGAAACAAAGTTAGACAGACATCTAAATAAGGCAACTCAGCCAGAGTCTCATCATCTGATATTGTACGTTGTTGCTGCCATTAACAGCATGAATTATAACATATAATTTGGTGGGGGATGATTTAGCAAGTTATGAAGAAACCGAGGCTCCAATCATAGAAATTTCATTTCAAAACCCTAAATCAGGGTCCAAAATGCAATATTAGCCTCACACCTACTCAATTCACCTGAAACTGTACTAGCTATTAATGTTGTAGCGGTTGTCCCCTACTCCCGTATAGTAGGGCTGTAGCAGTAACTGGAACCAAGGCAACAACTCATGTGAGAGGAGACAGCAGAGAGCTCTACTTATGTTGTGGTAGCATCTACTCTGGCCAAGTAGCAGCCTAAAGTAACGCACTGTTTCTTATTACGCAAGAAGACTGTTCAATTATGAATTATGCTGAAAGACTGTTCTGCTGGGTGGCAGCAGACAGGAATTGCATAATACAATTATATAGCGGATGTATGGAATGAGGAATCACACACTCATAGTGTAGGTATGAGTAATAGATTTTGTTACATTATTTTTGTTGAATTAAAAAAATGATGTTGTTAAATTTAAAAAAAGATTTTTGTTGAATTTAAAAAACTGGATGTTCAAGCATTCTTACTGACAGCTTAAACATCCAGTTCAAGCTGTCAGTAAGAATGCTCTACAAATAAGTGTCAGACCGCAGAAAACACATCTCCTTATATACAAAGGTAGAAGCCGGCTAACAAAGGTAAAACCAGTTAAGCAAGATGGCAAGATATACAAGGCCGGTTAAGCTGGACACAGAATATGCAAAGTTGCTAAAATCCAGATAAAGAATATACAAAGCCAGTTAAGTCAGGCAAATAATATACGAAAGTCCAGTATTCGACCTGGAGAACAGTTCGGGAGAGAGCAGCAAATCCATTACAATATGATCTACATGTATATTATAACATTTGAGGACATTTTTAATAATATTGCTGTAGCTTGTTCTATTGCCTTCACTCAGTGTTGGTCATAATAACATAATTATTATAGAAAAATATCTGGTTCATTCGCTTCAGGTGGCAGCTATGCAATATCTGGTGCAGCGGATGTATACTTGTGCTGTAACATTGCTTCAGGTGGCAGCTATGCAATATCTGGTGCAGTGTATGTATACTTGTACTGTAACATTGGTTCAGGTGGGAGCTATACAATATCTGGTGCAGTGTGTGTATACTTCTGCTGTAACATTGCTTCAGGTGGGAGCTATACAATATCAGGTGCAGTGTGTACATACTTGTACTGTAACATTGCTTCAGGTGGGAGCTATCCAATATCTGGTGCAGTGTATGTATACTTGTGCTGTAACATTGCTTCAGGGAGCTATACAATATCTGGTGCACCGCATGTATACTTCTGCTGTAACATTGCTTCAGGCAGAACCTAGCTGGAGCAGTCTATGTAATTCTTATGCTGCAATAATGTCTCCGGAATTCGATTTTAAATCATATATATATATGAAGCTCATTTTCTATATAATGAAGCTGTTATAGTGAGGCTAAAAATTCGGAAAGCTTTACAATTTTTGTATTGTGATATATGTAGATATCAGGGCTAAAGGATGAGCCAGTGAGAAACAGCAATGGAAGACTTCAACCAATAGAGAGAGGGAGAAGTCGAGAAAGAGGTGGAAGAGGTGGAAAAGAGAGGAACTCAAAAGGAGCCTAGATATAGTCATTCGGACATAGGAAATTATAGAGTGAACAAGTGCCTTCTACTGACAATAATTATATGACTTATTAGCATTCAGGGTTCCAATCTAGAGAGAGATAAGTGAAGCTAGATACATAGATTGATGGATTGGTTGGAGATTGATAGTATTGTATTGTATAGTAGGGTAAGAGTGCCCACGTCGATTGTATAGAGTAATATAAGGTTAACATGAGAGTAAATGATCCCAGAGACTGCAGAGAAGACTCACACAAATCACTGGAGACAAAAGATAAAGAATGATACCAGATTTACACAAGGTGGACAGACCAACTGGAGAGAGATGGAGGAGACCAGAACTTCCAAGTAAGCACCAACAAGACGTCTGGGAGATTAAAGGAGAGTAAGTTCGATATATACAACTTTTACAACACATAGTAATAGATATATAATAAATGTACCATGCAAATGCCCTAGCGCCTTGAGGAGTGTCCATTTTTATGCCATGTTTCCATATTAATGCCAGTTCAAGTTTTGTTTTCATTTAACGTTGCAAAGGCCATCTCTTTTTGCTTAGCTAATCTGTCAAAGGAATCACTTGGTCTTGACTCTTGAAGAGATAATCGAAGATCAGGAATAGTGTTGTGCCCTATAAGAAAGAGAGGCAACTTAAAACAAGATAATTTTGTTTTGACCTATGCCAGGGGCGAATTAAGGACATCAACACCCTTACATTCTGAGGTTGCCATATCTCAGCCTCATAATGCTCTGAGTCTCAAGTGTTCTGGAGTTGGTTGCTTTGTTCGGGTACTGATGAGAAATTATGTTGTTCAAATATTACGATGAATGATTATTCATCACCTGGGAGCAACTTGGTTCATCAGTGTTTCTATAAATAAGGAACCATGAATCATTTGGTAAGGTGACAAATTTGGCCGGCGGTGTGCACAAGCAGGGCCCATGCAGGGCCGCCCGTGCTACGCACACGCAAGGCTAATTGCAAGGCTCAGTATTTTGTTAGTCAGAGTTCACCTTTTTATATGAGCTTTGTCATGTTCGTTGTTTGACCGAGCACATCTCAGGGCTCTTCTTAACCATGAGCCTTGCAATCAAGGCCCACCAATTTTATTGTCAATTGGAAAGAATCAACACAAGGCTCACTTTTTCCTTCATAAAGCTCATTTCATACCAGCATGTTAAACAAATATAGGTCACTTGCACCCAAATGTTATTCGGAAAATATATTATCCCATGAGAGGACAACTGCCCCAATAAGCAATATTTTACAAATATATTATCTCATGATAGGAAAAGTGTCACTATAAACAACATAAAGACTAAAAAATGAACAGAATAACTTACAACTTACAACAAATTGCTACTAATGGCGGAGCAGCCACAGATGGCTGGGAATAGCGACAAGTCAGAACCCTTGCACTGGGTTACTTGCTACAGAGCTAGTGGAGCCAGATGACTGACCTACACCTTGGCCACAAGTTAGATAAGTCAGAATAATCTTTAAATGATAGATAACAAAAATACACCAAGTTTAAGCATTTAGCACACTTATTCTCAAAGGCACAAAATACAGAGATGTTACTCTTTCGCCAACTTTTTCTACTATGGCTACTCGCAAACTACTCTTGTATTTGTCAATTGAGCTTACAATAATAGTGGATCGAAGTCTGACATCGAAATATGTTGCAGTCTCCTTTATTCTGGTAAGAATACAGTTTGTGATAGAATCATTAATACAGTTTGTGATAGAATCTTGAACACAATTTGTGATAGACTTTTTAACACAGTTTGTGATAGAATCTTTAACACAATTTGGTATAGAATCTTTAATATTGCTTTTAAGACAATCTTTAACACATTTTGAGATAGAATTTTTAACACATTTTGTGATAGAATCTTTAACACATTTTGTGATAGAATCTTTAACACAGTTTGTGATAGAATGTTTAACACAGTTTGTGATAGAGTTTCAACATTTTTAGCTTAAACATTTTTTAAATTTCTTAGCTTTAACATTTTTAACATAGAGTTTTAATCTTTAACACAGTTGGTGATCCTCCCCACTCCAACTCCTTCATTGAGTCTTTCACCAAACACCACAATACCAAAATACTAATTACATGAAATACTGATAATTGTATAATAGTCAGTCAAGATGATTTGGCCAATCATATTAAAAAATTCAAATACCTAGAATCCTAGAACATCTTAGAAAGTGTATAATAAAGAATTTCTATAGTAGGAACATCAAATACCTTGATATAAACTGTATAAACTATAAGAAATCTAATGTTTGCTTCTCTCTCTATATTTCACTCCACGACAGCCATGATTTGAGCATGTCTTATTATTTATGATTATGTGATATATTTGATATATGTCATATAATGTGGGAACAAGTTGCATATCCAAAGATGGGTGTCAATAGAACAGATTGAAGGAAACTTGGGCTGCATATCTAGACCCTAATTGCTGACTCAATTATCCAAGAATGTGTGAATAATTTATTATATTAATTACATGGATTTACGGTATATGATGTCATAATTGTGTAATTCATGAAGTAAAATGTCTTGCTCTTCCTCTCCGAGAATATGAGATGATTGCATATAAGGTCAAATTTGGGCCATATATGTTATTTGTGTGAACACAGCATTTCTGAAAGTTCATGGTGAAAAATGATGAAAATGCATATCTACTATGTTGCAGCATAATTATATGGATATAGAAATGTACTAAATGATCAGCAATCGAGGTGTGTGAAATGAGCCAACAGTTAATTTTATCAAAGTGCAAACAGAGTAACATAGGTTATTCAGATATTTAACCCGATGGACATATAGAAGAACAATACAGCATGGCATGGTGTGCCTATGGTAAGCCCATGGTAAGCCCATGGTAAGCTCATGGTAAGCCCATGGTAAGCCCATGGTAAGCTCATGGTAAGGTCAGGGTAAGGTCACGGTAGGCTCAAGCAAGCCTGCTGATTGGGTCAATATATGTGTGCTCATGACTTAGCCACTAAGCATAACTTCTCGAAATGATTGATAAAAGGAAAAAGCAGACCAAGACAGCTATGGATTCATTGTCACATTGTTGTTACGATAATTGCCTGATTTATTGTTGCTACATTTGTACAATGAAATGTACATAATTATGCCCATATCATAGAAGACCACAATATATATATTTGTTGTAGGCTATGCACTGTGTAGTTGTTCTGTGTAAAAAGATGAAATATCAGCTTTTGACTCTGTGAGTTCTTAAATGTATATTTCAATTCACTAGTAGCTAGTTATATTATATGGACAGCCTTCGCTGTTTTATACTGCAGTACCGTATTATATTCTACCCATGATTTCATGCAATATTTAGTGTTCACATTTTGTGTTTATTTGATGTTTAGGGATATCAGCTGCTGATAAACTTAGCTTCAAAGTGGAAAACAGAACATTATATGGAAATAATCTGACTTTATCCGACTCTATGATGAGAGCTGATGAGACTGAGAATAGACCACATGGTACATGGCAATGTAATGTAGTCTGAGTATGCTACTGTCTCATAGGCAGAGTAACACACTCATGGTAGTGAAGACAATGATATATTTACCGAGGGTGCTATGAAGTTCTATCATCTCATATCCATGGTTTGAGTGTGCCTCATGCTCATGAATCTCTTCATTTAGAGGCCCATTCCTGCAACACTCCATCCCATTCCTATTCCCATTTGCCTTTGCATGTAGAAGCCCATTCCTATATGGAAAACCATTCCCATTTGATGGTTCATTTCTGTTTGACAAAACAAGAGAATCCTCTGCCTGTGCATCTAAATACAAAATGAAAGTTGTCGAACACCACATGGATGTCTATGGAATGCTAGAACTCGACTTACCACGAATATATATTATATCAGCCTGATTGCTTCAGCATCATGAAGCACCGAATAAGTAGCTGTATACTTTATGGAATGTGCACAGAAAACCAGCATATGGCCTAGATAGGGTCATTTAGTGAGGCAACGACACACTCACTGTTACTCAGTTGATGCATGGTGTGTTTAGTCAACTGTGGCCAATACCACAAATAAGAAAACACCTGGTCAGTATCATCAAAATATATCTTATTAGGTTTAATTGGAAGTAACAAAATTACTTTAAAAATGGACATTATATTTTGGACTGCATTGCATGGCATCATTGTATTGTATTGCATTGCATTGCAATGCATTGCATTACATCATATTTGGTCTCTATAAGAGAGAATGCAATAACTAAAAAAATTGAAATTTCTATGTAACTGTAATCGCTGGTGATTGCGTCTATGAGACAGTATCTCATCACCACTTTCTTAACAGCACATAAGAAGAGTATCATTACTGTATCAATTGAAACTCCTCTGATCAATCTCAATTGACTTACCTTCTTCAATAAAAATTACCTTCACAATGGTGACCTACCTTCTTCAATAAACAGTGCGGTCACAATGTTAACCTACCTTCTTCAATAAACAGTGCTGTCACAATGGTGACCTACCTTCTCAATAGGCATTCAACTTCAACAAGTACTTCCCTCTGAACTTGTAATTTGTCAAAGGTTTTTTATGCCTTGATAACCATTCAAAAGCAAAGAACCTTTTAAAGCCGAATGGCTTTAAACAGGCTAGTGATTTTAGCTACTCATTAACATGATATAGGCCTCAGGCCATAGATTGGTTGAGTAATCATATAGGCCTCAGGCCATAGTTTGGTTGAGTAATCATATAGGCCTCAGGCCATAGTTTGGTTGAGTAATCATATAGGCCTCAGGACATAGTTTGGTTTAGTAATCATATAGGCCTCAGCACTTGAGTCATATCAATGTTGGTGTCAATTTTTCTAAAACCATTGGCTAAGAGAGAATTACATTACAGAATATCATTTAAAAACAGTCTTTTTGAAAGCAATAATTTTTAAAAATAATTAAATCCCTGCCTTATTGACCGCAAACTACTAATACTGAGGTTGTCTGTTTTCTTGTAACCACTTTTTGGAAAGTACTTTTGTAACAAGGAAGACTATTTCTAACAGCACATAACAATCATAGTGTTTACCTGATTGATCAATCGTTCTATCTTGATCTCTGTTTTTCATTGATGTCCTTTTTAAATAAACTGTTTGAATAATGAGCACTGTTATTAGGCAGGGGAGGATTATAGCAATGACTGGTGCTAACCAGTTAAGCTCTCTGCTGTGACAGGTTGGCTTCTGTGTCAGGGACAGTGACTGTGTTTGTGGCAGAGTCGGGGTTGGTGTCGGTGTTGAACTTGTTCCACCAAAACACTGACATGAAAGGCAAGTTGTGACCACACTATGATAAAATCGTCCTGCAAGGTAAAATATCGGCTTCTTTTTGGTTTCTGTGGAAGCTCCATCTATTATGCTGTAGACAACAAGATAAATGGTATTCTTTCCTTGCTTGACTATGTTAAACACTTCATAGTTACTTTTTCCATCTCCGGTTGGAAGGAATGGAGTATAATCCTTGGTGTTACTGTTTACTTCACTTGGTATTTTAGTCTCTTGAAGAAGTTCAAAAAATCGTCTCCTCTTCAGATTATTTTCAAACAGCTCTGAGCAATTGATGAAGACTCCAGTACGGTTACATATGTTTTCACCATAGATTGCTTCTTTGACAGTATAAGCAACTGACAAACTTGCCATAACTATGTGCTTTCCAACAACATTTTCATAATGGAGCATTTCTTTTACCCCTGGGCCTGCCAGACTTTCTGTATCTGGGTTACATGGTACATCACTAGAGGAGGAATGACTCTGCGGTAGGAAGCAGTCAAAGTATTGCTGCCAGAAGTTAATAAACAATGGATTATCCTGATTATATTTTGGCTTTTGCAAATCCAAATATTTTTTGAAGTGATTGACTTTCTTTACTGTCCACGAATACAAATTATGACTGAATGAAAAGGTTAAAGAACCACTAGCTATTTCCTCTGTCCCAGATATGATATCTGGATTAGAACTCCAAGTTTCACTTCCAATCAGAAAATTACCCCTTTTTACCCAATCACGATCAGATAGCTTAATTTCCTTTAATAAATGCTTAATAAGATATTTTTCAGCAAAAAGTATGATTGGCTTAGGCAGCTTGTTGTTCCCAGCTACTTCAATCATATTTAAAGTTAATTTCTTTAATTCGTCATCGGTGTCTCTAGTTACTGATAGATATGAGATGCAAATGCCCTTCTCTTTTGCGTACCTCTGTACTAAAGCTCCGCCTGTTTGCCCGTATAATGTATCAGAGTAAATTAAACCGATGTTATTCCATTTATTTTTTTCAATGATCTCAACCATGAATCTGGTTTGTTCCTCATCACTGGGGACATTGCGTAAGAAGGTTGGATAGCGGAGTGGATTACTTAGCCATGTACTTGTACTCCCGTAAGATATTTGAGGGATCTTATAGTGACCCAGATAAGTTTGTAAAACTAAAGAAATACCGCTAGGAGAGTCTCCTAGAAAAACAACAAAGTCAGTCGGTTTTATCTTCCATTCTTTTCCATCGGTATCAGTTAAATATGCGTAACTTTCATCTCTAAATATATCATTCATAATAGCATGTGTACCCAGTTTGGCATTGCATGTATCTATAAGGAGGGTACTGAAATCAATGCCAGATATCTCTCGAAGCTGCTCCATTGCATAGTAGAACGACTCCATCAAAACAAAACCATTTAACGTAACCTTTGTTCCACATTCATGCTGATTATATTTATCACTGAGTGATCCTGTGAAGCCGATGATGTACTCAGACCTTCGTCGACTATAGACGTATGCAGACGCTTTGCGAGAACAGTTATCACACTTTTCGGTGCATCGAAAAGTTTCCTTTGGTAAGAGTTCATGTCGGCTGACTATCCAAGACATATTGTAGTATTCTCCTACTGTGGTATATTGGCCAGTCCCAGTTGGGACACTTACAGTGTATGCAGGCATTATCGTCTCGCTATCAACTTCTCCCTTTTTATCAAATGCTATCCGAATCCTTTGATTGACAATGCTAGCATTGATTTTGGAATCATGCAATAGATTTAGCATCTCTGGATAGAAAGCTGCACTATTGCTAAGCACTTCACAGACATACTTATGATTTCCACAGTGCTGTTCATGTAATGTCTTGAAAGCCTGTAGAAAAGCAACAACTGCCTCCATTGTTTGCCGAGTGGAGTCTGTTTCCCTATCTAACTGACAATTGCTTACAGCAGCACACTGAGTTTTGTATCGAGCTAGTAGTTCA
>JAOQGN010252745.1:0-10388 GCA_027564295.1 Himantozoum antarcticum | reverse complement strand
GATAACTACATACTCACCTTGTGTGAGAGTTATCCGTTAGTAGCAAGGGGGATAACTACATACTCACCTTGTGTGAGAGTTATCTATTAGTAGAAGAGGGGAAAACTACATACTCACGCTTGAGTAAGAGTTATCTATTAGTAGAAGAGGGGATAACTACATACTCACCTTGTGTGAGAGTTATCCGTTAGTAGAAGAGGAGATAACTACATACTCACCTTGTGTGAGAGTTATCCGTTAGTAGCAAGGGGAATAACTCCATACTCACCTTGTATGAGAGTTATCCATTAGTAGAAGAGGGGATAACTACATACTCTCCTTGTGTAAGAGTTATCCATTAGTAGAAGAGGGGATAACTACATACTCACCTTGTGTGAGAGTTATCTATTAGTAGAAGAGCGAATAACTACATACTCACCTTGTGTGAGAGTTATCCATTAGTAAAAGAGAGGATAACTACATACTCACCTTGTGTGAGAGTTATCCGTTAGTAGCAAGAGGAATAACTACGTACTCACCTTGTGTGAGAGTTATCAGATTAGGGTCATCAGATTTAGGATATGACAACAAGACATCATAGCTTACAATATCTACTCTATCTAAACCTTGATCTAGCCATAGCTGCTTTAACTCTAAGGCTTGTTTAAGGTCTGCAGGTGTTCCAGCAAGGTGGGGGTGTGAAGCGTAGTCTCTACAACATTCATCAAATCAGTTGAGCTTTTGGTAAATGGGGCTATCTACATGTATAGTGCAAACTGACCAATAAGCACTCTCCAGAACACGAGCGTTGTAGCACGAGTTTAGAAATCGGAGTATTGACATTTGTATCCATCATTACGCCTGTATACAATGACGCACACGGACCAGAAAGCTAATCTCATTGAGCTTAGGTATTCAGGCATTCTGGTATTCTGGTAGCTATTCAGGTATATCAGGCATTCAGGTACTCGGGTATCTTGACATTGTGCTAAACGTCTGACATTCAGTCACAAATTCAAGTTTACCAGCTTCTCTCTCACAATACCATGATGCAGCATATGGGAGGACAACTCCCATATACTGCAGAGTACCTGATGGTCAGGCTAGGTACCGTGGGGGACCACATTAATTCACTTTAGACTTTTTCATTGCCAAAGGTTAACTTTATAGATCTCATATACCACAATGTGGGCGTGTGCAGGTGATGCTGAGCCCTATTTGAAAGTTCCGAACATAAAATTGCATCGAGTTTATAGCGTCTCAACTTAGATACTAATATCGTAATGGACCTTGGACAATGGACCTTGGGCCTTGGACCTTGGACCTTGGACCTTGGACCTTGGACCTTGGACCTTGGACCTTGGACCTTGGACCTTGGACCTTGGACAATATACAACAATTATTATTCATGAACTTACTTTAAATATTGCCTGATCTTGGAGGCATCCACTTCTTTTATGAGTAAATCTGAAATTCTCGGGTCGGCATCACTAATTATTTTAGAGCTCATACCAGTTAGAACAACTCCATCTGGCTGCGGTATCTGCCTACCAAAGTATCCTACAAAATAATGCACTCTACATTAACAGTTAGTGAATAATATATCTGGGTTTGTTATAAGCACAAGTATTACATAACAACTGCAAATAAAATAATATATAATAATCTATTTACTCTTTACATTCAGTTTCAAAACTTTGAATTGTGGCTTGCAAATACAATAACATTTTAAAAATTCCCAGTCGGTCCCTAACTGTGTAATTTAACACTGAGCCGGTGAAGTTGGCTGACTGACCTACCTCATGGGCACAAGTCATAGTAACCTTGATACACTTGGGTATGAATTATACAGAGTGACTAATGTTATCTACATTTATTGACAAAGAAAATTAAAATCAGGGCAACCTTCTGTTACCAGTGTTCGAGAAAGAGAGAATGGGAGAAAGTGCTCAGTGGCTCCATTGCATTTATACAAATGCTGCTGACTGCACAACCGGCAGACCGTCAGTTGGTTGCCAGCTGGCAAAGTAAGCCAGCCGATGCCCAAACAGTAATCCAATGCCTCAGTTCCTCACCCAGGAGCGGGGAGGAAGTGAAACACTGTCACAATATGAAGTGGAAGACTGTCACAATATAATAATATTTTGCCTGCAGAGAATGTCATTGTTTGTTTGTTCATTTTGTTCAGTTTTAGGTGATAATTCAATAACTGAGCTACTCGAGGGAAACCCACTTGTGATCCAGTACTTCATCTACTGATACACAGAGAAGCAGATAAAATACACAGAGAATAGAAAACACAAAGAGCAACTTTAGGGTAAAGTGGCAGATAGGCATAAAGGTATGTTGTATACTAATAGCATCAACAGCCAATGATAATATTTCTATTTCCATCGTCCAACAATGAAGAGAGAAATTTTCAATGGAATAAAGCCTTCAAAAATCAAGCTCTATTACATTTGGCCCACTTCTTTACAGATAACATGCATGATGGTGTTACAGATGCAGATAGTATGAATCATTGCTGCTGGAAAACGTAGCAAGCAAAACCACTAGGACTAGTCCAGAAAAGTGGACGAGAATTGTCTTCTCTTTCCTTTTGGTTCCCTATCTCTATGAGAAAAGATAGGGGCATAGGGGAACCAAAAAGAAAGGGAAGAGAACTCTAGCCCACGTTCTTTGAATACACTAGGACCACCTACTCTATATACGTTGTCGGAGCCGGAAGAAATGCATTGTTTGTTGCTGTCCTTTATTTCGTTCAGCAGTAGATG
The DNA here is from genome assembly GCA_027564295.1 of Himantozoum antarcticum. Lineage (NCBI taxonomy): Eukaryota > Metazoa > Bryozoa > Gymnolaemata > Cheilostomatida > Bugulidae > Himantozoum > Himantozoum antarcticum. The sequence goes on along the minus strand of JAOQGN010252745.1, from coordinate 7,635 downwards.
CAGATAAAAGCATTGGAATCTTCAGACAAAGGCTTGGATTGCAGTATAATTAGGCATGCCATGCAGGCAATTTCCACAGTCCACACCTCATACTTAGTACGAGTTTCAAGCGTACCAACAAAATGGGGAGGTAATTACTGCCACTCAAAGCCACTTGTGTTCTGCAACCATTTTACTAAAGTACTTTCATATTCAGCGTTTCGTAATCATAATTATATAAAATTGCAACTGCAGTAAAGTGAGGAGTCACTATCCGCAGCATCTCGGGTTATGATTTTGCCTTCATGCTATTGGCTTGTTAAATGGGTGGAGTTTACTGGGCAATAACAAAGGCATCCATGTACACAAATACTGAATTAGATTCACTGTTCCAACAGTGTTTCCTTGTGACACGAGAAACTATTATGACATAAAGTTACTACAAAGTATTATAATTACTAAAATTATTATTATGAAGGCATTTATTATCAAATTATAAAGCCAAAATATTTTTAAGTTTTATGCCTGTATCAGACTTTGCTTGCACAGGCTAGTGTATATTGTTGTCTTGTAGCATTGCTGTACTCATAGACCAATCAAGTATCACCTAATACTTAATAATACACACCCACAACTTCAGTTTCAGAAATCATACCTTGAGATGCTGCTGATAGCGATTCGTAGATATTAATAGCTGTGCACTTATGTGCATAATGACTTATGTATTGGGTGCGGGTGGGGTCTAGAACTGTGCATTGCCCGCGCATCAGTGACATTACTATGGATGATGTTCATATTTGTATATAATGTTATTCCCCATTTCCATAAGGATGTCAGTAAGAGGGTATGTTATATTATATTGTAGTTATATTATAGATAATTACAAATGCATTGTGCATTGTAATACCCTCAGAGATAAACTGAAACGCAGACATTGTGGTATATTCATTTATTCCATTTTTAGTTGGATTATTATTTCTATTGTTTGGTATTGCCATAGAGAGCCAAAATATGCAATATTCAAAAGCTATTTATTACTTTTGGCTGCGCTACATTTGCTATCAGCTAGAAGATGGCATAAAAAGAGTGATGGATTGTCATGTTTTTGTTGAAAAAACCAAAAAACCAAAACAAAATGGATTTGCAGATGGCAGCAATGCTTGGCAGCTGAGCTGCTGCTAACATTAACCTATGATCACAATGTCGGCAATGAACAACTAGCAATGAGAATTTCATGTCTTTCATTTAACATTTGAAGTCTATATTTGAAGATAATAATATCACAAAATATTTGAAGTCATGATGAGCAAAATATGATATAAGAGAGCCAGTAATGTTTTGTGCACTTGACCACATATAAATATGTCTATGGACAAAGACAAAATAATGGCCACCATTTTCTAGTCCATAATCTTACAATGACAAAGAGACATGCCAAATGAAAAGAATAGTTTTATGTACAAAACATAATCATAGAGATGATGAACCCAATGACCAGTGGGTAATTCCCCTGTAGGTAAATTCAAGCACCCTAGTCATTTGTTAGGCGTACGGTACGAGGCGTGGTGAGGGGCCTTGCAGGGGGTGCAAGTGGTGTAGGGTCTCTTCAGAGGTTGGGTGGGAGAGAGCTATACGATAGGGCGAGCTCAAATGTGAAAGGAATCCACGTTTTTGATCCTTGCAAATAGCTTGAAAAGTGGGTGTTGCTAGCCAAGCAATTTAACTAAATGGCAATCAGACCCAGATTAGCCTGTCTTTGCAAGTTTTGGTTGCACTAAAAATCTGGCAACTGCAACCGGGTACCCAGGTTCTCAGTCACCATATCACCAGACTAAATTGTCATAGTTGAAGCTTCGGGCTCACAATCAAACTATCAGTGGGCATAAAGGTTGGGCTACAATCTTGTCTGAGTTACTATTTTACTCGATAAGTAATTGGATCATAATTATTTTGTGGCACCCTTGATGAATTTTTTACATGTTTTTATAATTGCAATTATGATGCACATAGGCCCTATGCACGCCTTTGATATTGAAATATTGAATTCGGGAATAATATCCAGCGATTATGTTCTTATAGGATCTCGGATAATGCTCTAACTTTTCGGATAGTGTAGTATAGTATAATAAAGCTGTATTATTATTGTCTTAGTGGAAGTTTCAGATCTCGGGCCAACTATAAAACCATTGGCGAGTATGAAGCTTGGTCTACAATGTTGTCTGGGCAAGTAATGGGAGCATATTGAGTAAATCCTTTAGAAATTTCTACAATTATGATAAGATGCTTTTGATATTAGAGTATATTGAATCGCATGAATAATAATATTCCTTCAACACCAATTTGTGCTCAACACTTTTCAAAACAACTTCTATTTTTACAAAGTTGGCTGTTCGGATATTAGAACATTAACATAGTTTTATAAACAATCTCGGCAACCAATACAGCAACGCATCTGCTGACATGAGAAAAAGTAGGCCGTTCACCAGGGTCTTTAAAATGGGTGGGAGTTATCACTGACCGATCTGAATTAATCAACATTTGGGGCAATAAGTAATTTAATTACTATTATTATTTACCAATATCACATTTCTAGGCAGGTGTGTACCCACACTATTTTATCCACAGATTTCAGGTCTGAACCTTCTCTCGGCACTACTGTACTTGGATACTTTTCAGACTGATAGTTCTAATTCACCTTTTAGTCTTACTCACTCTAATCAAAACTCTCTCCTACCTCTATTTCACCCCTCTCTTCTCTTCACCCCTCCCTTCTCTTCATCCCTCCCTTCTCTTCATTCTTCCGTTCTCCTCATCCCTCCGTTCTCTTCATCCCTCCCTTCTCCTCACCCCTCCGTTTTCTTCATACATCACTTCTCTTCATCCCTCCATTCTCTTCATCCCTCCGTTCTCTTCATCCCTCCCTTCTCTTCATCCCTCCCTTCTCTTCATCTCTCCCTTCTTTTCACCCCCTTTCTCTTTATCTCTCCCTTCTTTTCACCCCCTCCCCCTTCTCTTCATCCCTTCCTTCTCTTCATCCCTCCCTTCTCTTCATCCCCCGTTCTCCTCATCCCTCGTTCTCTTCATCCCTCCCTTATCTTCATCCCTCCCTTCTCTTCATCTCTCCCCTATCTTCATCCCCCCTTTTCGTCATCCCTCCCTTCTCCGGTGGGACTTCATTCCACCCTTCTCTGACCAGCATTATTTTTGTTTTTCCTTTCCTCAAGCCGTGCCACTTTGCCTGCTAGGTATGGTATTGGCATTTTTCGGCTTCGCCTAGTTCTAAGATTGTGATTGGTGTTTGGGACACAGACACACTTTTATGAAGAAGACAACTTCTCTGCCCACGCTTTTTTCTAGATCACTGGCCATCTCGACAAACGCCAGTGCTGCACCTAACTCCACTTTGCCTAGTTTGCTCTTGGAGAAATGAAGGCAACAGAGCTCCAACAGTGATCCTTGCTGAGAGCATGGGCTATGGAAACAAGCCTAACAGTTCAACCTCCTGGCAGTAGCCATCAAGAAGTTTAGGGTTGTTTTCTCCTAAGGAACTTGCTGCTCCAAAAAACTCTCTTCAGTAGATATTATGGCAGAACTGTGACCCCATAACTAATTAACCTCTAGAATTCTACCTGCTGATTAGAATCAGAGCCTAGAGCAGAATGAACAACTTCAGGGTTAAGAGAATATTGTCCAGAAATTCTCTGTAGATAAATTGTTATACCCACAACCTCACAAACTGGGTACAATTTCGGTACAACTCTGTATCATGAGATATTCGTGAGAAATGGTGATGTTTGTAGAACAAATAGTACCGGTTGACCCTTCCTTCTTCTACCTACTCATAGGCACTACCCCTGGCCTACTGCGCTGGTAGGTTAGGATAGGCTTCCACTTTACTCACTTCTTAGTTCTTACCAAGTTGAGAGAGTCCTATAGATTAGAGTAATCAATCAATGAAAACAATAATTAAAAAAATCAATCAATGATTGTGTTATGTTACATTCTCTCTTATTTGTTCTGCACAATATCACACAAAAATGCCCAGATATACAAATTGAGATGCTTGCACAGTAACTAACGTACCTGATAGCACTCCGATGACCAAACCCACAGAGAACAGAACTGCTCCTGCGACCACAACATGAACTGTGGAAAAACCGTTGCGTCTCATTTTTTCCTGTTATTCGTGTAATACAATAGCATCAACAGAATAGTGACTGGTACTATTCAATCCTACACAAAATGTGCACGCAATGGGACACAAATGGGACACACACTATCTGTTATCAAGCTGGATTTAAGATGTGATATCTGATATGGCGTTAATGTGCATACTGAATATAATTATTATCTATTCATGGGTTCATGCCCTTTGACAGGCTCTTTACTATGGCTGTATCAGGAGAGATTGGTATGTTGACAAATAGCTATCTTGAAAGGATCAACCAATCAAATTTGTGCATCAATTACATGTAGGTTGCAAGATTTAGATATTGTATGCACATGTACACGATGTAACAATCCCAGATTATGCAACAATTTCAATTGTAATAACATAGTATATTAGTACTAATTAATATAGCAATTTAGTCCCAGTACTAGATTAGTACTGTAATAAATAACTGTCTGTCTGTGTTAATTTCTAGTCTCCAAAAATGTATATAAAGTACGAGTAAGAGTAAGAGTAAATTTATTTGTCACTAAATAAAGTAATAATTTATTTGTGTGAGGTTGCATAAAAAACACAACAAATTAATTATCAAAAATAAAAAAAGCATAAAAACTGTCATTTATCAATAAGAAAGTATAAAAAAATGTCAATTATCACAATCATATCAAACCACTAGAAAACATCTAACTTCTCCTGAAAACACTATCGTTAAAGATGTTTGTAAATATTATTCTAAAAAGTTTCTTCCCAATGGCAGTCCTCACTCTGGGGGGCTGAAGTCTACCACTGGGAAGATGAACTATATCTTTATAAAGTTGATGGTTTTCATCTTGATATAGTTTGGCAGTTAAGACTACGTGCTTTCAATAAAAAAATTTCAGAAGCAAGACTAAAATTCTGCTTAGATATCCTATTCACTCCCGTGATCACCCCATCTATCTTTCTCTTTCATTCAGCACCAATATGATTGTAAAATTGAACAAGATGATAAGAAATCACAGATAAAATAAAGGATAAATAGCATACTTTGATAATATGATTGCTAGCGCCAATGTAACTAAGACGTTTAACAATAAAATATCGTTGTTTGGCTTTTAAAACTCTTGACTCAAAGTTCTCAGTAAAATCCAGTTTACAGTTTAAAATGGTGCCCAAGTACTCAAAATCGGTTACACGTTCAACAAGCTGTCCGTCAATACTAACTGGTGCACTATTGGGTGGAACTCTCTTATTAGTGAACAACATTTCCTTAGTCTTAGTGGCAAGTAACATAAGTCCCCGCTCAATGCACCAAAGGACAGTTCTTTCAATAATCATGCAATTATTTAAATATTTACTCGTAAGTAAACATTCTAATCTTCAGGACTCAAGCAACTAAAGAGGGGATAACTCTGAATATAATGGCAGAAGTTTTCTCGCCTTGCTTCCATCACAATTTAAATTCAATTAAAAATACTTTCTCGATGAATTATATTTTTCCCCCATATGCATTGCATTTTGATATTGCATGATAAATAATATGTAGTGCTTGTAAATAATATGTATTGCTATTGAATGCACTGCAATTGTAAATGTAGCAGTCCGATTGCTGTAATGATTCACTTTGTTACAGAGGCAAGTGTGCTGAAGGAGGGAGTAGAACTTGTGGAATCTGAACCTAAGCCAACTGAAACTGGTCAGTTGAAAACACAATCGAACATATTATCTATATGTGTTGATAAAGTGTAATCCTCCCTTCGCTCAATTATGAGAAACCTGCAATAAATCCAAGTACACTTCAGCTGTACATGTTTGAATACACCAAATTATTAATTGGAATGGCGTTTGGAATTGTTTGCACTAAATGCCAAATCATTCTTAATGATGCGAGTGAAGACTTATGGAGACTAATTTGTTTGTGGCATCCATGGCGGTTTCATGCAAATGATGAATATGTGCACATGTCCATGTAGATGGCTGGCATGCAGTTGAGCTCCCGCTCATGCTATCGGTTTTCTTGAATGGGATAATTATATATGTATGCATTTATGATACTTTTACCTTCATTCAGAGTTTCCAAGCTCACAATAAAGAGAACTAGCAGCCACACGTCTATTTTCCATGTTTTGTTGCAGATGGTGAGGAGACGAAGGGTGTTGCCGAGGCAGATGCAGCTGAAACCACTGAACCGGCTGCAGCAGGAGAGAGTAAACCTGCCGAAGGGGAACCCTCACAGGCCCAAGCTGAAGAGACTGAACAAGGTAGGGTTACTCCTACTCACGTTCTCACTATCACTTCATAACTGCTTATAGAACTCTAGCTACATGTATGATTTATGTTTTGTTGCATAGTTGCATCTAGTTCAATATAATAATTATTAATTATTATTTATCTTTGATTGAGAATTGAGATAGCTTTCATTATAATTAATTTGTTTTGTTTTAGTTCCACTGCTCATTTCTGTTTGGTTTTCTGTTCAAATTACTATTAGTTTGTTGCATACCACATTCTAGAGCCGGCAGAGCCTAAGTCTGAGGCTACAGAGATAACGCCCTCAGCTGAGCAAACTGCGCCCGAAGAGGAACCTGCTACAGAAGATGCCCCTGCTACTGATGCTACAGCTGATGCACTAGCTGCCGATGCTCCAGCCAGTGATGCCCCAGCAGCTGATGCTGCTGATGCTTCAGCTGCTGATGCACCGGCTGCTGATGCACCGGCTGCTGATGCACCGGCTGCTGATGCACTGGATGCTGATGCACCGGCTGCTGATGCACCGGCTGCTGACGCACCGACTGCTGACGCACCGGCTGCTGAGGCCCCAGCAGCTGATGCCCCGGCAGCTGATGCATCTGATAAACCAGCAGAGCCAGAGGCAGCTGCCGATAAACCAGCCACTCCTGCTGCCGAGGGCACAGCAACTGATGCGCCTGCTACAGAGGCTGAGAAACCAGCAGGTTTGATATGCTTCCTATGATTTGTAGATGTGTAGTGTGTATGCAGTAGATATAGCTTGTGATCATATTAGTAGCCTTGCACTCCGATGATGACACTGAGTGACTGCTCATGGATGACAGAGTTTAGACTGCTCAAGAGACGCGAGGTTACAGCTTTAAATTTCTCAGTAACCATTACCAGTTATAAATGTAGTTTTATTTATTAACTGACACGCAATCTGCTCTAGCAAATTCTACTGGCAAGAGCCAAACTATTGGACTTCTAGGAGTTGTCTCTGTCTGTCATAAATCTAGAATGGGCACACAACTCCCACATTTGGTGATAAAGATTGCATTTAGCCTACAGACTCTGATCGTTGTAAAATCATATAGTGAGCACTATTAACATGATTAACACAATGCATTGTATTAACTAAATTGATACAAGTTCATACATACATCATTACATTGCATTACATACACACACAGCATAATTATAATACTAGAAATGATAAAATCATGACCCCGCGAAACATATATGATCTTAAATAGATATGTATTTAAAAAGTAATG
>JAOQGN010252634.1:0-10389 GCA_027564295.1 Himantozoum antarcticum | reverse complement strand
GCTTTACAATGAAACTTAGCATGGCTGTGTAGAACAATTCTAACTGAAGTTATGAACGTTTTAAGCGGGGCCGCTAGTGCGACGTACATATACGTCGTTGGGACTGAATGGGTTAAATCAATGTAACCAATGTGATGTCAGTGCAATGCTATAAAAAAGTGAAAAACTATCTCGATACCATCGAGAAATATTATCTTTTGGTCTTTCTTGAACCGTTGGATAGCTGAAAGCTATTTTGAAAGTAAGCAGCTTTCCTTCACAAAGCTCAATGACTCTAGACAGTTATGATATGACTTACAGCATTCACAATACAGGCATTGCCAAGGATCTAATCCAAAATTATATCAAAACTCAAAATGAAAATAGTGCACCTGCAATGCCAGGCACAATAATCTACTAATAATAAATTATTTCTGTTGTTAAAGAAATAGAACTGGGAGACCTGACATCATACTATTAGCAGACGACAATGGCAAGCTATACTTTCTATCAGGAGACGACAATGGCAAGCTATACTTGCTGAGAGCCACATCTTCTAGCGGATGGGAGTATAACAGCTCCGTCTTACTTGATGCCACTCCTGGTACTGTAGGAGCTATGGCTGTGGGTGACATTGACAATGACAATTACACAGAGATAATAGTCCCCTCATACGATGGCAATAAGATCACTATAATGACATACAACCCTGCATCAACAGCACGAACCGAGGAGAGAAACTGTAAGCAAGGACACACCAATATGTACCATCATATATGGAGCTGGATTACATCCTTGTTTCCTTAACATGGTATGGGTTACGAAGAGCAGTACCCTTCACCAAATTGCTACTAGCTTTCTACGAGTTATCTTCAAAGTTATTTGCCAAGCGTAGTCTATACAATATAGATTATATATTGCCTGCTGTTCACTGGACTTGATGAAGGATAGATAATATATTTACATGTTCATATTGAAATACAACTGGTACAATGATGCAGCAATGATATGGACCTGGCTGTAGTGACACATTGAAAATGCCAACGCTGTTATGATTTGCGCCTCTGCCACGGACAGAATGCAAATTACTGACCTCAAGCACACAAGCAACTCTTTGTGACAGTCACCAGCCAATTGTACACTAGCATTGAAATCTCACCTCTTCCCTCCTTGCAGCAACACTAACCAACCCATACTATCCCCGTCCAGAACTAGTGCCCGTCTCCACCTAAGGTATCTACACGTATCTACATAGTATCTACACGTATCTCAAGGTATCTACATAGTATATCAATCTTTGTATTCCAGAAAATAATCTGGTTATAGTTATTAAAACAAGAACTAAACTAAAGAGTAATTAAAGTGGAGTAGTTAGTAATTACCATTTAGCAATGTGATAGTCATATATGATGCCGGCTGCCTCCATGTCACCTCTGGAGTCCAGAGCGCCGCTGCTGCAGCCCATCAACAATACTGCTGCCTCACAGTCCAGCTGACACAACTCTCTGCCCTTCAGGTACTTAGAGCCACTGCCATGTCCCAGGAATCTACAATACATGGGTACAAATTCCAACAAAGTAACAAAACTAACCAACAACTCATAAACATAAAGTAGCATCTATATAATATATAATATTTTTCCAGTATCCGATTTATATTTTTGTCCAAATGTTTTACATTAGTATGAAAATTAATAGCTTTCAGTGAATAAGAATAAATTAGAATAATAAGACTAAAAATGATAAAATGACCCTGTGTAATAATAATATACTTTCAGTGCATCATGAAAGGCTGATCGTCCTATTTAATAACGAATATAACTGATGTATTCGAGTGTACATTCACTATTCAGGGCAATGGAACAAGACTCAGAGAGTCCTTTGAATGAGTAGGGCATGCTTCTATAGATGTCAGATGTCATTATTCACATTTTTGAAGGACAATTACATAAAGCAATCTCTAGAGGTGACAAATAAAATATTATAATATCATTATGATGCAATATTAATATTATAGTACATACATGAAGAGGTTGTGTGCTGCCAGCCCATTCTTATACTGCTCAGATGTTGGTCTCTCTGATACAATGCCCTTCCACCCCTTCTTACTGTAACCAATAAAGTAATGCTAAATAGTGGGGCTCTGATCATCAAATGCTCCAAATAAAATGCGAGCAGTAATTTGGTTTATAATAATTTAACCGACAATCGAATAGCATAGCTAGTTGAGGGAAACTGACTACCCAGTGTGCGATATTCTCACACAAGGAAAAGCCTACTATGCTACGAAGAGTCGTAAGTAAGACTTAAACCCGCAATTTTTAAAATAACTGAAGCTATTGATGTAAACCCAGATTGGCAAGGGCGTTACCACTCTGCCACTGAATTAATATGCAATTAATTTGAGGTGGATACAAGACGTAGCTCTAGTTTATGAAATGGTCTTCTATGCTGCTCAACTACATGTTCAGAGTGCTGCATGAGAACCACCATCATATTTGGGACAGTTGAATCTGCTATCTTTTCATCTTGCTATCGCAAGATAAATCTCTGAATCTCTGAGGAGTTGTCTGGCTTCTTACTATGATCAAACAACTAAAAAAACGTGGATAATATCATTACAAAGGTGACCCTGTCTTTGATGAGAAGCTGCACGTGCATGCTCACAATGCACAAATCATTTCAATGTGGTGCTGTTTAGCAAGTGAATATAGTAGTTTTTACAAAGAGCTGACAATGCCATGTGCCAAGTAGTGTGCAGAGTGAGAGGCTGCTATTACCTGCTGAGTATAGGCCGAGTGAGAGGCCACTATCACCTGCTGAGTAAAGGTTGAGCGAGGCTGATATCACCTACTGAGTATAGGCTGAGTGACAGACTTCTATTACCTGCTGAGTATAGACTGAGTGACAGGCCACTATTACCTGAGTATAGGCTGAGTGAGAGACTGCTATTACCTGCTGAATATAGGTCTAAACAGTGACTCTGTAGAGGGCAGGTTATCATCAGGATTGAGTACGTAGAATGTCTTACTGGAATCTACACCATTAACAAAGGTTGAGTTAGACCGAGTGCTGAGCACCTGCAGGTAGGCCTGTATGCAGTATATAGATGGCATTCTAGTGACTGCATTCTCTGATAAGCAGGCCATACTTTCCCAACAGAAACTGTGCGCAGACTAAAAATAGAACAGAACAATGAAGTGATTCTGCTGAATGAGCTTTAGGTAGGGTTTACATCCAACAGTCCCAGTCTTCATGTTTACGCATTTTCTTTTAAGATTGCTGGTTGTTGGATCGCTACAACAGCACCAGACATGCGCAGTCCCGCTTCATGAAAATTCAAAATTCATTATATTATATATTTCATTAAAATCAACTGTGAAAATCTGCAAAATATTGTGCATCTGAACAATGAAATGCGACTGAACTTGACAACAATGATTACAGTGAATTCAGTACGAATGTCAATATATAAAATAATTGTCTTGCTTGTCTGATGTAAAGTGCAATACTTTGCAACATTCGTTTCCAGTCGTCTAGCATCTACACATGACTCACAAGACAGGAGCTGAGACGAGGACAGCTGGTGACCTGATACAAACACAGTTTTAGAAGGGTAAAAAATAACTGGGCAAACGGTACATGCATAACATGGCAATGATCACTAAACCAACTTGTAAGCAAATGTGTTTAATAGCATGAAGAAAACAATTTGAACCTTCTTCGCCATGGTCCATGTAACTAAGTAAGAATGCAAAATTCACATTGGCGTGCGCCAAGTAAAAGGCCATACAAATGGCATACCGAGTTCACACACGGAAGTCATTCACAGAGTGCACGCACCAAGTCATTCACAGAGTGCACGCACCGAGGTTACGCACTAAGGTCAAGTGATAGCACTGACCTTATCCAAGCAGACAATGATTGGCTCCCTGGTGTCTATGTTCACATTTGCCCCTTCCTTAACAAGCTCAGACAGCTTCTCCACGGCGTCTATAGCGAGCTCAGGGTAACGCTGCCTAAAAAATAGCTGCAGCTCAGATAGTGTCACATTTTCAGCACCATTCACCAGCATCTGAAAGTAGAGAGTTCATTCATGTACATGCAAATAAAATGTTGCAGTGCATGAAAGTCATTCGGTAACAAATCATAAAAATCTACTAAAGGGAAATGGGCAGCTTATCATAAACCAGATGAATTCTGCAATACAGTGATTAACATGTAATATTATGTTTCTCAAGCTTTTCATAAAACTTGCAACAGAATACTATTATACAACTATGCAGTGCTGGAAGTAGGCCTATAGACACACTTACAACAGAATACTATTATACAACTATGCAGTGCTGGAAGTAGGCCTATAGACAAATTTTTAGCAACATAATAAATATAAGAGTATGCCAATTTGCACTGCATCCATTACCATGGAAAGTACTGAATAGTATCAGCTGCTTTTGTACAAATTGGATCTAGGTCATAAGATCAACGTCATCAGATCAAATACAAAACATCAACAGAGCATTGAACACATTCTCCCAACCTGTAACCACATCTTCCAATTATCTCCAATATAACCTTGGCAGGGGAAATATCAGCTACTAACTACACCAACCTTTATCAAAGCATGATCTGCAGTGATTTCTTGGGACTGAAACTCTTTCATCACCCGTTCAGTACATTTGGTTACATATACTCGAGACTTCTTGTCAGTGTAACAGCCAATCAGAGCAGTGCCTGACACGCCAAGCTGCCGTTGTACCTTCATGAGCAAGCTCTGTTGGAAAAGCAAATTATATTCCAGGTAGAAGTTTCATTTTTGGTGAAATTATAATGTAAGTAAGCTCCATAAGCAAATTATAGCGTAAAAAACTCCCAAAGAACGCACTTGCCATGACATAGTCACAATACGTCTTCGGAGCAAGTATGTTTACTAATTATCGTTGTGCATGGCCGTCAAGTTTAAGTCCTATTCTAGCAAAAAAAGTTTTGCACCGCAAAATTAGGAAAAATATTTGCATAACTGGGAAGGCCACACCACCAACAACCTGCCACCCTGTAAGTGAGCCTACCATTCGGGGGAGGGGGCAGAAAATCAACCATATAATGTTAGAACACTAAACAGGCAGATTCGATTAGGTTGAGATGAAATAACAGTTGGCGGATATTTAGCTTCAGTCAATGGAGCTAACCTTGAGCCGCTCATCAGTCTGTTTTCTTCTCTCCCACCAAGCTGACTTCTCCGTCTCACTCATACTATCTTTAGATGACTTCAAGATGTCTTCAAATTCTCTCCATATTTCCTTGTAAAACATCAAACCCCATTACAGCAACAATTATCAAAGTCAGAAACTCCCAGCTAATGGGCAACAAATAATTAAATGTGTGAATACTGATTGCAATCAATTATGTAATTTGAAATGTTAAACAATTCAGTTCTAAATACCTAATAATTAAAATCTGAGTGCTCTGTGATTGCAGCATACAATCACCATCTCACAGGAATAACGCATCGATTGTATCATAATTATATCATCGTGTATCTATAACAATATTAAACAACAAAAACCAAGATTATTACACGAATGTTCTATGCAGCCTGGGATGGATAGGAGATTCATGTGAGCAAGCCTCTTTTCTGTTGCCACAAAACTGTATGTCACAAGCTGCAGGAGTTGCTAATACTGCTCCACATGTCAGATGGAATATATGAGAGAAAGCCTACCTGAGCATCATATATCTGGGATGCCGGGAGCACCACGGGCTCATGACTCTTCTCTAGTCTCGTGAGGTACAGCTGCTGCTGCTGTGTACCAGGTATAGTTACTACTGTGATATTACAAGTTACCCAACCTGCAGCAGTTAGATAATAGCTATGAATTATCTATAGATACAAATTGACAACGTACAACAGATTCAGTTTATGACCATACGTTAATGTTATATAATATCTTTGTTGACTCAACTTAATATCATGGGCTGATAATACTTTCGTAAATCAGCATATCCAGTGAAATAAAATGTCATTTCTCGCCGATAGGACAAACAGTCACAGCATGATGTGGTACAGACCATTGAATTTAATTCATTTTAAATTAAGTGCACTATAATTTGTATGCTAACTTTTAACAGCACCATCTGTTGGCAAGACATTGCTGTACTAAATATAGGATGCAAAGCAAAGCTCCAGCATGAAATTTTAAGTATTTACGCATTTCCTTCGTGAAAAGTTAAGATCATAGAGGCTGGCTTATTAACAATAGTACTATACGAATATACTAGCATACTACATGTATCTATATACTACTAATATCTAACATATGGATACTACTACTGTCTACCAAGGAGACGCTTTGTCCCCACTCTTCTTCTGCATAGCACTAAACCCCTTGAGTGCTTAGATATGATAGAGGAGAGTGGGTATGGGTACAAGCTTAGAAGCGGCACCACCATCAACCACCTCTTCTACATGGATGACATCAAGCTGTATGCTAAGACAGAGAGGAACATTGACTCACTGATCCACCTAACAAGAGTGTTCAGCAGCGACATTGGGATGACCTTCGGCTTAGAGGAATGTGGCCGGCTCATTGTAAAGAGAGGCAAGGTTACAAAGACCCTAGGAATAGGGCTTTTTCAAGGACTTCTCAGAATTCCAAGGAACTTCTAAGACTCCTTAGAAACCCTTCGGACTGCCAGGACCCAGATCCTCAAGCAGTTCTCAGACAATTCAGGGCGCATGCAGGGATATCCAGGGAGATCTTAGAACCTATTCCTAAGAAATTGTTAGGACTTGCGTCCAGAAAGTTCCAAGAAATTCCCAGATTTTCTAGAACTTTGTTCACAAATGTACCTAAAATTTCAATTCTCAGAACCTCTGGGAGCTTCCCATAATTACTCAGAAGTTCTAAGTATTTTTAAGATTTCCTTGGAAGCACTCCATGCAGGCGCCACTGAAATGTCTGAAAGGGTTTTTAAGGAGTCTTAGAAGTTCTTGAGAATTCTGAGAAGTCCTTGAAATAGCCCTTATGGCCCCTAAGGGAACCATAAGGAGCGCTTAGAAGTTCCTCAGGGATTTTCTGGAAGTTCTAGGCGCACACACCGAGGGGAGAGTCCATAATGCCGATAATCGAAAACCACAGCTGCAGAAGAAAATTTATTGATATCCACAGCTTCAAAACATTCAATCACTGCTGTTGGGTGGTAAGTATGGATGTCCCACAAACCACAACTAAATAGAACTCATTTTATTTATAACAAACTTCATAATTTGAATCGTTATTAAACAATACCAACATAAAGTGTACATAACTCCCGATCAGAAATGCAAAGTAATTGGAATGAGTGATTGTTTCAGTCACATTTTCAAGACAGTTATAGATTAGTGATTATCTCCTCATCACGAAAACGCGAATATAAAGTAATGAATTTACAATTTGCTATAGTAAGTTAATAAAAAATAAAGTAACGCTTGTAAAGGGTCTCTCCCATTTACAAGCATTACTTTATTTTCTATTAAGAATATATACATGTAGTTGCAGTGAACACTAAAGTGATCTAGGGTTATATAATTCAAAGCTTATAAAAGCAGTTTTAAACATTCAAGCAGTCAATTTTTGAAAATTCATCAAACAAATTTGTTTTCTTTTCTGTACGGTGCTCGTTTGAGGGGGTCGAGCCCCCCCCCCCCCCCTCCATTCTGACATCCATGCATTCGACTATGTATAATGATGTCACTGTAGAGGTAGAATTAATTTTAAAGCTATTTTCACCTGTCTAATTTTTCTTTTTGTAAATAATTTTCTCATAATTTCACACATCGTCTTCTTGTTCAAAGAATACAATTCTTTCCATATTTTAATTAGCAAACATTCTGGTTCCTTTCTTCTTTAATTATCCAAGACTCTAAGACATCATCACTGACTACGCATCACAATTATTGCAATAACCAAATATCACAGCTAAACACTGTATCACCAAATAACATCGAATGAGCGACATTTTACCTTTGCTTTCAGGTCAGGTTTTTCACCCACTTGAAAGTTCATCCTTTCCAGCACGCCCACAATGTTTTGCTTATCAACATGTGATCCTTCTCTATCATCGTCTTCCCCGATTGGCTTTTGGAATTTTTCATTGTTGATTACAAGAGCTCTTCCTCTGAATGGTGTAGACATCTTGTAAACCTATAGATATCACACAATTTATGATATGAGTTGTATTTACATCATTGGCCAGAAACCCTGGATTATTATTGCTATCATATTATGCTATAAACTCTATGCACGGTCCACATATCAAAATGCTTTAATGCGTTAATGCTTTTTCTGGCATCATTGCCTTTAGTAAGGCCAGGGAAAATGCAATTCAATTTTCCAAAAGATACGCTGTGATGTAAAAGTTAAGAAAAATACGAGATAAGTGGGACTTCCGCGACCTCATCAAATAAACTGGTTCATGAATGAAATGAAATCTGTATGATTTCCAAATGTCATGCAAAATTTTTTTTTTAAATTTTGGAATTTCCAAAATTTTAAATAGAAAGTAAAATTAGCAATTAGATTGACATAAGTAAGTTATGTCGCATAATTTTGGCGAGATATTAGGCTCGAGCTGATTATAGCGTCGGTCATTAAAAACTCAAACTTTATGGCTGAATTTCTCCAAATCGATTTATCCGCCGCCACAAGCTGCAAAATGTATTGAGAGAATTGATAATGGATTGTGGATTGAAATACGGCAGTGTACGTACGGCAGTGAAAGGGTTAATGTGTTAATACTTTTTTTTGTATCATTGCATTTTGCAGTGCCAGGGAAAAGTGCAATTCAATTTTCCAAAAGATGCGGTGCGACGCGTGGTATAAGTTAAGAGAAATACGAGAGAAGTGGGACTACCGCGACCTAGCTCATCAAATAAACTGGTTCATGGATGAAATGAAATAGGTCCGATTTGCAAATTTCATGATAAAATATTTTGTATTTAAATTTTCAAATTTCCAAAATTTCAAATTAAGTAAAATTAGCAATTACTTTGACGCAAGTAAGTCATGTCGCATTATTTTGACGAGATATTAGGCTCGAGCCGATTATAGCATCAGTCGTTAAAAACTCAAACTTTATGGCTGAATTTCTCCAAGTCGATATTTTATCCGCCGTCACGAGCTGCAAAATGTATTGAGAGAATTGAAAATGGATTGTGGATTGCGGTTTTTCGGATCAGAATTTTATACTGTATAAAATTTGTTTCAGAATTTGGAAATTGGAAACGTAATTTGGCTAAAACTTATATTTAAGCTACAATTGTTTGAACGGTTTAGGACATGAATATTTAGCCATTTTATATGGATTTTATACATTTTAGATGTACATGTAATTCAAAAAAAAGTTCAGTCTTGGAGTTATGCTCGCCTTACCTTACCTCTATTATAGCCATATGATGCGTGATGCTGTCTTGAATGACTTTTTCAGATCAGCACGCAACAAGCAATATAGTGATTTAAAGGAACAATCTATAAATTTCTCGTGTTTACCTATTTATACTGTGAGTTTTTCAAAATAATCTTACACAAATATAATGAAACATTTTAGAACCATAATTGCATAGCTATTTTGCCAGATTTTGCTATATTTTAAAAGTTTTTCGAAATTTAAACTTTTAGGAAAATATTATACAAACACTTGGCTCTTTATCAATGTTGATTAGCGCCAGTTCTCATAGCCTATGGTTATAGCGTTAGCGATAATGAGGGTGGCATGATTCCTTCCCATTATCTAAATACTTAGTGGGGGTTTCTAGTTCGGGTTCTATACTAACTCGCCTTCTTGGGAGAATATTTGGAGAATTGTGAAGGCAGATTTTATCGTTATAGCAATGGAATTTTATTTTGTGATTCAACCAAACATAAATATGATGATCATTTATAAGCAACAGTAAGTACAAAATTTTATTCATGGAATATTCAGGAAAAATAGACATACAAGTGAGTTTATTGACTTGTAAATGATTTACAAAATACTGCCTTCAGATTTATTGAAAATAAATGTATACAAATAAGCAATTACGTACATTGCTTATTGTAATTGCTTATTTGTAGATGAAGGGTAATATTATTTAATATATGTATCTGCTTTGAGATGAAGGGAAATATTATTTTGAATGTAGCGCAAAGAGTCATAAATAATTACTTTTATATATAGTGTTGGCTTAGCTCTATAGTCTATATCATTGCGAAGTTATAGTATAATATACTGAAGTGGCTGATGTTATTCACTTCAGTTCCTGTTGTGCTGGTTATTGTGAGACAGACAATACCCAGAGAATAAGGCAGGATTGGCGGGCCTAAACAGATACAATGAGTTTATTGGCCCGTGGAGTTCAGGTTCACAATGGTAGCAGAAGAATGGCAGTAATCAG
>JAOQGN010252524.1:0-10391 GCA_027564295.1 Himantozoum antarcticum | reverse complement strand
AGCCAGAGCCAGAGCCAGAGCCAGAGCCAGAGCCAGAGCCAGAGCCAGAGCCAGAGCCAGAGCCAGAGCCAGAGCCATAGCCATAGCCATAACTATAATTATAACTATAACAAAGCTTTAACTGGGATTATAACTATTATAGCGATAATATTTATTTATCAACTAATAATTTCCAAGTATTTGTGCTAGTATTACAATATAAACTGAAAGTATTATTACTCAGAGATGCATCAATAGAGATAGGAGACAGGAAGTATTATATGAGTATTACATTCCAGGCAGCAGTCAGCATGCTGGTGAGTGAGCTTGTATAGCTGGATGACATTTTTGTTTTTTGTATAGCTGGATGACATCTGTGCTGCAGCTAGTAATACTATTAAATACATGTACCACAGAAATTATTTGCTGTTAGGCAGTATTGCAGCTTTTCAGCTTAGAGTAGCTCTCGGAGTTTTCAGTTAAAAATGGTGAAGACAACTTCTCCACCTATGTGCTTGTCCTAGATCACTGGGAAGTCAAAATTGCGCAATCCTGCAGCTAACTCCAAAGCCAGAGAGTTTTTTTTTGCTGTTGTGTTACTACTGTGCTTTTTTTCTCCCTTTTTAACGGGCCTCTTAAGCTTGAAGCTTGTATGAGCAGCAGAAGCTAGGTGTGAAATGAAGAGATCACCTTCACGACAAGATGGACCGACTGAGATTTGAACCCAGGACTTTGTGGACCATGATGAGTAAGAATTTAGCCATTGAGGAGAGCCACCCTGTCACCTTAAAGTAAAGCCAGTAAAGGTACACCCAGTAAAACTGGTGCTGTATATGTCGGCAGCAGCTTTATTCAACCTTCGGTCAAAAAAATGTCTCACTTTGTGAGACAGCTAGCAGATTTGAACTACCCATTATAAATGCTTTACTTACTTATTAATACAATTGCAGAAGAAAGGCAGGTGATTCAATCAGTAAACCAGTCAGCAAACCAGGTAAATAATAATAACAAGCAATTATAATATTCTACATCATGATCTAAGATCTTAATTGATTTTGTAAACCTTTTATACTATCAGATCAATAAATTGACTTATTCTGAAATGTGACATTACAGTATGCTCAGTATTGTGTTTAACATACTGCATTATAATTATCATCTGCCGAAAACAAAGGCAAGCAGATGCCTTTAAGAAACTAACAAATCAGCCTTTAATATATGAGTACACTTGAGGATTGTTTGTACAGTGTATAAAAATCAGCAAGTTATACCCAAGGCAAGAAAGGCACCGATTGTCTGCCCATTGTCTTGTGTACACCGTATGCACAGACAGTAAAGGGAATTATGGGTAAATAGAGCAATATATCGATTATTTTCACTAGGGGGCATTTTTTACCCTCAGATAGCGGACTTAGCCTAGGTGACCAAACCATTAGAGTGTGTTGGAAGGGGACTTAGCCTAGGTGACCAAATCACTTGAGCAGGTTGAAAGGAATTTTGATTATTTCTGCTCGCTATAGTTTATTTTAGAAGTGTGAAGAGAGTTAAGGTTGATAGGGAAAGTGGAATGGCAGTCCATAAGAGGCGTTTCAAATTGTAAGAATATTGTCTTTTTGTATTGTCACCTTCGTTAATGTATGGGAAAGTAGCAGTAGCCTGTCCTGCCGAGCTTTGTCTAAGGCGGAGTTGCCCCCACGACGTGTCCTGCCAGAAATTTTTTTGGCTTCGATTTATTTCTAGGGGATCCGGACTCATCGTGGGGCAACTCCGCATTTGACAAAGCTCGTCAGGACAGGCTAGGGTAACAGTGTAATTATTTTTGCTTCATCGGTTGTATGGATGAAATCATGAGCACTGAGGAGTTTG
Source organism: Himantozoum antarcticum (assembly GCA_027564295.1). Taxonomy (NCBI): domain Eukaryota; kingdom Metazoa; phylum Bryozoa; class Gymnolaemata; order Cheilostomatida; family Bugulidae; genus Himantozoum; species Himantozoum antarcticum. The sequence continues at coordinate 8,546 of JAOQGN010252524.1, read as the reverse complement.
TCTCTTCGCTCCCCTTTCTTCTTTACCTTTGTATACTTTACCATTTTACCTGTTTTTGGTAAAAAAGGAAGAAAAGTATACAAAGGTAAAGAAGAATAGGAAGCGAAGAGACAATTCCTCAGTGCTCATGGACAAAACAGAATCATAATATTATGTTCTACCCAAAGTGGTAAATTGAGTCTGAGTCATGGAGACTGGTTCGGGCCACAGAGCTAAACCCACCATAGCTGAAACCTAGCCCTATTTCAGGGCAATTGTTGCGTTTGGGTTGGTATGGAAAGAGAAACCTATGGGGCATCCCAACTTCTGTTCTCCCCAGCATCACTATCACACCACACCACATCTACATAACAGTGAACATGCCATATTGCAAGCTGTCAGAATGTTAGAAGAAATATAATAAAGATGAGCGGTTGGGCCAACATTGACTGAATTATTACATTCCAAAGCTGTAGCCAAAAATGTGTTGGGTGTAGAAGAGGTGTAATAAATTTAAATTGAATATCCATTCATCTTTTTAAATCACTTCGAGTCTTTGATTGATAAATTTGAATAGGTTTCCAAGACTAAGTACATTTCTATTCACGCCATCGTAGAAAAGCTGAGTTAACACTAGCAGGCAATGCTGCCAATGCAAAGTAATTGTATGCTAATATGATTATAGTACCCCATGACATGCAAACATGCATTACTGAATTGCACAACCCCCAACGTGTCAATTGCAATATGCCATTTAGAAATTTAATATTTCCAGATAAATAATAATTATGACGTTTACTATTTTCAAATATATAACTATCATGGAAGTTTGTACGCAGACGATAGGCATAATGAGGAACCTGTTGATTGAAGAGTGGAATATTTTGCAATTTATGTCATAGCAAAATGTGGTCAGTTATGAACACAGGCCTGTTTATCCAACTGCTGGCCACTATACTATGCCTCTGTGAGATTTTGGGGGCTATAGCTAAAAAAATCTAAATTACCTTTGTCATGACAAAGGTAATTGATGACAAAGGTAACTAAACCAAAGGTAATTTCGATTTTTCTTAACTACAGGCCCCCAAAACTCACCGAGGCGTAGTAAAGTGACCGGTATAGTTAGAGAACCAGGCCTGTGGTTATGAACTGTGTTCAATCTCTACAGATATCGGGTATGGAGTGCGATACCCGCATCATTCTTGGAACTCTCAGTAACAATATAAAAGCTTGAATATTGAACACGAGACTACACAAGGGACATACAGCTTTATGGTGTTCAGAAATAAAAAAAATGTTTCAAGGAGAATTCTTAAGTGATAATAAACACTTTTCTTCCCCTACTCCTATAACAAGTTCCAGACTAGACGGCTACCTCCGCCAACTTGCTGTGTAATTGGGTATGGGTTCACCGATACGAAACATTTGAATACGACTTACAAAATACAAATCTGAAAAGATAGATTATAGTGATTTATGGGTGCTCAGTTATCAGCAGCTATTAATAATTAGGGATCACGGGGCACCACCATTAGCAAATGTTGCATGTATAACCGCTATGTGAAATCACATAGCGGTTATACATGTTATCAGCGTTAACGGCATTCGAAGCTGATAGAAGAACTATAAGCTGTTGACTGTTCAAATATTGATAATATCGATAGCGATGTGAGTGGTAATTGGTATGGGTTTCTCTTTGAAAAAACCTGGCATTCTTCACTGGAAAATCAAGGTAATAATTTGCATGTTGCGATGTACCTTTGTAATACAATATTGTTGTAAACTATAATTCTATAAACAATATTCTGTTACGATTGGATAGACAGAATAGTAGTACATTAAACTAAGACAAATTCCAACAAATTGAAAGTGAAGTTGAGCATATTGCATTTGAGGTATTACAGCATTACTCAAACCAAGGAGTTTTATTCCCCTCCCTGAGGGGAGGGGAAGGAGTTTTATTCTCCTCCCTGAGGGGAGAGTTTTATTCCCCTCCACTGAGGGGACTAAACTCCTTGCTCAAACTGTGTCAGTGGCACTCCGAATTGTGTAAATTTGCACATTTATGGTCACTGACACAAACGACACATCACACATGAGCCATGACCGAAAAAGTAGGACATGCGCGTAAACTCCTCTCTTATTCAGTGTGTCTACTGTCCAACCATGATGATGATCATGAAGTCTTAGTCTTTGCGAAGCTTGTCTTTAGCAAGACTTTACCCCAAGCCAGCTGATATTCTGCTACTTACTTTGCTACTACCAGTGTTGTATATGCCTATATGACATTGGCGTTCCTGCTGTGGTTGTATCTCCCTTTTCACAGTTAAAAATAGAAAAAATGAGTTGATATTGATAATATTTCAGTTTGACAAAACCATAACCAGACAAACTATCAGAATATTGAGACCAAGCTGTACTTGTAGTGTTGATATATTCTTATATACTACTTCAATTGCTCTGCAGTGTTGATTCTATTGAGATTTATTGTTAGAGTGTTACTACCAGAATGCACGTGCTAGTTTACGCGGGCTAGGGACTGGCCAATAAAAACTCCCTTTATCTGAAACTATAAAAATAGTCTGAAAACAGCTAGCAACAGGCATTACAATATATTGCACAACAACGGGAGTAACGGTTGATACAAATATCAGTTTTAAACTGTTTATAGAATGAAAAGTGCTTTTTGTTGGAAATATTGCTCAAAAGCCATAACAACTTCAGGTGATAAAATAAAATTTAAATTTAAGAGCTGCTATGTATCAACAGCCGAGAAAGGAAAAGCTGGAAAGGGAATAACGCTTGCATGCTTTGACGTAATTTTCGTTATTTATTTTTCGAATTGTTTGTTTTTATTTTGTGTTAATTTTTCTTTACTTTTGATTCAAATCAAACACTAATTATAATTTTCATTTTGATTATGGCTTATGGTACTGATATTTTATGGGTATTCAATCTCAATTGAGTTTGAATTATTCTCAAATTATCTAATAATTGTAATTGATTAATAATAATGATTACTAATAATTAATTACTAATGATAATAATTAATAATAATTATCTAATCTGTATCACAGTCAGTTTCTAGTCACTAGTTTGAGTTTTCGGTGGTGGGGGAGGATAAAAAAAATGGAAGAGAGATCTCACTCGTTCTTTCATTAATCTCACCCACCCACGGGTACTGTAACTAGTGAACGGAGGCTGCCTGTGATCTGTATCTAATAATAATATCGTATTTATTACTATGACTTATGAGTATATGTATTATATTTATTGATCTATGTTATAGGGTTCTCAGGATGGCATAGTTGATAGTGGTTTGGTTTGGATTTTCAATCCAGGAATTGAAAGTTGAACTTGGGAGTACCAGCTGTGGCATTCTGCTTCTGGCAAAAAGTCTTCATCAAGCTTTAATCTTTAATTTAACCTGTTAGTAGTTGCTGGGTCTATTTGGATCAGAAGTTAAAACACAGGATGTCCCATGTTTTAGCACATAAAATACCCACCCCTGTCCTGATGGAAAAAGAGATGGGTGTAAATCTAAATGAAACCGGACCGAATTAACAAATTAATTACTTAACGAAAACTGCCACATTGCCCAGAAATTAAGTTGACTATCAAATCAGTTAGGCCTATGATTTTTATTAAATATTACTATTATTAGATTTAAAAGCAATATAAACATTAATTGTATAAATAATTACTAATTAGTAAACCTAATTGTTAGCATTATTATAGTAATTATTATAAATTTAATTATCATTATAATTTCTACCAATGGCACGACTGTGTAAGTCTAACTTCTTTTTACTACCCTGGCTGCTGGAGTGCGCAGTAAAAAGTGCATAGGTAAACTAATTTCTGCAGTAGAATAGTACAGAGATCGTGCAGACATTCCAATCTGCACTACACACACACTACAATAGCGTGCAGTAGCCTGCGAAGTAGAACGATGTTCTGTAGCCTGCGACCCAAAACCGAAAACCTCACACACTGAGGTCACTGGATGCTATAAGAAATTCAAACCGCCTGTGATCCAAAACCCAAAACTTTAACCCCCAACCCTAAACGCCCAACCCTAAACGCCCAACCCTAAACGCCCAACCCTAAACACATATCTCAGGCTACCTGGAGGCCATAATAAATAACAACCGAGAGATAGTTTGATGGTCACTTTAACGTGAATTTGAAACCTTCTCAAAATTTTAGCGGGAAATTAGTGGCTGGTAGTTGCTGTACTAAATCACATCTGTCCATCAATGTGATAAGCTGAAGGTTTCGGTCAACTAGGTACGGATTTAAGTTTAGCGATAAAGGAGAACACCAAAGTTCCATATATATATAAAAATTGCAGAGGAAACTCACTTCTCATGCTCCAAAAGAATTACTAAGATTAAATTACGACAAATTAGTGGTTTTTAAGACGTGTGACCTTCTACTCTGAGTGTTGCGGCAAACGCCACATATCTGTTTCCATCTATGAACTAAAATCTGGTTATCTTTTATCGGCCAACTCTAAAATTTTATGTGTCAGTAAACACATACTTGGCCACATTTAAATGCTATTTTACTATTGTTTGTCGTTTGCTCGCATGACCAGTGCGTTGCTTTCGATTTTCTGTATAAATTTTAGTTATCCAAAATAGTGTTTTTTACATGATCTCCATATAGACTTAGTAATTAGGAGACTACAGTGCAGATACAAGTAGGAGGAAACCTTCACGTTGAAAACCCCCAGGTAGTCGTGCGGATTGAAATTCCCCTCTTTGCCACAAGCATTACCATCATACCGACATCTACTGGTAGTTCTTCTGGCAAGTTTTTAGTTAAGGTTTTCAACCTCACAGTCAACTCATGAAAAGAGGATGACAACCTCTAGAACAGTAGCTTTGACAGGTTAGATCACACACAACATTGATCTGTTTTCGCCAACAAGTCTGAAAACTGCAACTCTTTCTCCATTCGTAAGGAAAATTGGAATTCCCCAAACCACAGACCGCAAACCCCATTTTCAATCGAACACTATACATTATTCCCCTCCAAAAAAGGTCGGTCGATTTTCAATTTCCTTCCCAGTGTGGTCTAGGAAATTCGGTTAATCTATGTGATATTTCGTGAGTGAGATATTGAGCAAGCTGCCTGCCAGTGCTGACTGCGCCATGTTCAGATATCTCACCTACATATACTACCATCACTAGTTATTGAGATGTCAGCAATAACAATTTAAAAAGATATGAAATCATGGCTTGCATTGAAATCTTAATTGGATGAAGATGCAAACATGTACATGCTGTACATGTTTGATTTTTGACAGAGAAACCAACAAAATAGAACCACTTTATTTTGCCACATTTATTATTTAATGCATCCAAATGATGTTTTTCCAAATTAAGTGACTGTGATTGATCTGATTCATTTAACGTAGCCAATATATAGCCTACAAAAGTACCAATAGGTTTCGACATTGATTGGGGGTAGGGAGGTGGAGAGCATAAATTATGGTTGGTTTGATGACGTTTCCCACCTGAAACGGATATTATGAATTGCTACTTCTACGATGTTTGCACTATGTAATATTATTTTATGCGTTATGATTCCGAATGAAACCTGCAATCCTTGTTAATCTAATTAGACAGACATCAACATTCGGAGAGCAACGTTTAAGATAAGATAACTCTATTTTACAGTTCTGAATACACTTCTGCAGAAATTCCAATAAAGACTTCATATTTTAATGACTAATAGCAGATTTAAAATGCATGCACAAGGAAATATACTTTCTCTCAAAATCCCATCGAATCTATAATTGGTTAACCACACAAAACTACCTGTGAACTAACCCAAAACTTTTCAGGAGGTTCAGATTGGGTATAACTGATGCACACTGCGCTTTGTGAGACTGTGGACTGCTACACTGCTGAGACTAATCTCACCTGCTACTCTCTATCTGTCTGGCTAAATATTATATACTGGGTGCACCAAGCCCAGTAAATGGAGTTTTAAAATGTCAGATGTCTTCTTTGATGCTGCTATGAAATCAATTACCAATTTAGCATGACAATTATACATAATTTGTTAATTTGGCTACTGCTGACTAGTGCTAAACTAAATGGACACATGCCATGTTCACTTTGACAGTGAGTTGTTAACAGCATCTGATGTCTGATATGCTGCATACCTAATGGAGTAATACTACTGCTGCCCTACTGCTGCCAAAGTGCTGCCTAAGTGCTGCATACTGCTGACCTAACTATGTAGTAACAGCAAAGATGACATCCTCTTTGATATTATAAGGTAATGTTATGTTTACTATCATAATTGAACACAATTTGTTTTGTTTAGGCAGTGGTTTGGTCAAAAGCCAACTTATTGCTTCAGAATATTTTCTTAGTAGTGTATTGTATAATTATATTGTCTGTCGAGACAGGTGGTATTCTGGTATGAGGAACACTGCTACAAAGATCCTTCATTATTTTACATTATTTAACTATCTTTGACTGCTAAGACATTTGCAGGTGACTTGAATCAGTTTGGTCACCTTAACTTGGACTTATATATTGGGGGTTGGGGTTGTAAGCATTCCTAACCGAAAATGGGAACTTAGTCTTGGGCACGATGACTGAGCTCAAAATGAATTTTACCTGCCGATGCATCGTTAACTGTAATTATTGTACATGTAGGCTTACATATATTTAACATTTTTTGTTTATGATTTTATTTATGGTTGTAATGTATACTGATATTTATTTAGAACTACATAAATAAATTTGATTCAAACGAAACGTTTTCGGATTGAAGAGAGCACATAGTAGAAGCAAGTGTTCTCTGTAATTTCCTCCTCAATAGGCGAGAGTTTTGCTTTAATTGAATTTTTCATATCATTGCTAGAGACAGTTTCCGTATCATTAATAAAACATGGTTACAATGAAAATTTCAAGAAAAATCAATAATAATTATCTGTAATTACTACTAGTAATAATATTATCATGATTACTAATTAAAGTGGCTTTAGAAAGTTCAATGTTGCGTAGGAAAATGCCGTGAAGTGGATTATTTAGCCGCTCAACATTGAACTAAAAATCTATCCCTACTTAGAATGAAATGATTGTAGTTATTATTAATAAAGCAATTTCGCCATACTGATAGGCAATCAGAACGCCGATATTCTGCCAGGCTAAGGGACGCATACTGTCTGACTGTCCTGCTGTCTGACTCTCCTGCTGTCTGACTGTCCTGCTTCTGACTCTCCTGCTGTCTGACTGTCCTGCTGTCTGACTGCATACACACTAAAGGACACATACTGTTCCTACATGCTGTCTGACTGTCCCTACATACTGTCTGACCAAGGAGTTTGATTCCCTCCCCAGGAGATGAAACTTATGGTGCGACTCTATAGACTATAATGGTGATGCGCGATCGATAGGTGCGCCTCAGCTTAATATTAAAAAAGATAATGAAAATCTGATATTTTCAAACAGTCATATCTCATCTTCAATTGGACTTCGAACCACGGTTCTTGCTGTATTAGAGAGATTGAAAGTTCTTTTGTCTATTTGATCTGTCTGCTTCACTACTTCTACATTAGATATGTTATGTCGCGACCACTCACCAAGAATCACAAGAGAATAATAAGGTCGATCCTAGATCTCCAGTCCGGTAATCTCCTGGATCGTTGTTCTTCAGCGTAGCCCGTTGCCCTTCGTACTAACTTGTCGAACCATAAGCTTTAGTACCTGGAAATACTTACAACACGATAACACAACATGCCCTCTTTTTTCCCGGTGGCGAAATCGTTACGAAACATTTACCCAATCCCATTGAGATATTAAGTACTATTATTCTGTTAAACAAGCCAAGCGTTATTACAAATTTCCAAGAGCATCGACGAGCTATATTGACATTGATTTGCTTACCCAATGTTGAGTACCAATGATCTGTTAAACAAGCCAAGCGTTATTGCAAATTTCCAAGAGCACCGATGAGCTATTTTAACGTTTAAGTTACTTACCACCGATGATCATAGATTCCTTTTCAGACCTCTCTAGTATCATTATTTATCTCAAATATGCCATATAAAACTAATCCCTTAAACCGTCACCTATTCTACCTTCTTCTTACCTTTACCGTTCTTACCCACTGTGGGCCATTCTTCACCGTCATCGTCTTCATCAGAGCTCTCCAGTAGCCTCCTCTCCACCTCTGGATCCGGCTCAGGCATCCCTTGGTAGTCACCATCTCCCGCACCTCCACCTACCCAGCAAACGCAAAATATTTTAAAACGTTTTTAAAACATTTACCAACGGTTACAAGAATATTTTTAGAAAACGTTTCTGAAAAGTTTTTATGTAGACGCATACAAGAGATCGTAAAAATGTTTTAAAAAACATTTTGTGGAATTATTTTAAAAACGTTATTAGAATAACTTTAACGTATGTTTCTGAATCAAGCACAAATGTTACAGTAATGTTTTGAAAACATTCCTGAAAACTTTTTTGGTAAGCACACACAATAGTTTGTAGAACATTTTGGCAGATAATTATGTTTCCATGCTTATGAAGCACTTAAAA
>JAOQGN010252413.1:0-10391 GCA_027564295.1 Himantozoum antarcticum | reverse complement strand
CTTTAGGTGTATATTAAATATATAAAATAGGAGGGAGCGAAATGATAGGAGAATTCAAGAAAATATAAATGCAATTATTTGCCTCATAAAAGCTGAAATGGAAAAAAATCGTTATGGTCATGCACCGAAGACAATTAGGAAACTCATTCAGTACGACAGTTGTTGTCGCTTACCTACGATGCTAGGTGGTGATAAAATGAAAATACAAACATTTCAGACAAAAACACCACAATATTACTGCAGGAAAAGGATGTCTAGCCCAGTTGTTATAATAATATGTTTTCAGCCAGTTTTCGTTGCATACAGCAGACCCTCCCATCCGGCTAAAATTTCGACGGCTAGCATTTTTTATCCAATAGTGGGAGCTAGAACATATCCACCAATAAGCACCGACGTCACGCTGCAACGTTATTGGTGGATATGTGGCAACAGGTCCAGTAGTTTGTGATCAAAAACTCAAAGCCTCAACCCTAAATAAACACTCAACCCCAAAACCTCGAACACAAATCTCAGGCTACTGGACGCTATAAGAAATCCAGGCCACCTCCTTCAGAGGCGTACCTACCATGGGTCACCTGGGTCGTGCGACCCCCTTTCATTTATGTTAAAGAATTTTTTTCGTAGTAATATATACATTAAAATAAAAGAATATATGCATAAAAGCACCTTTTAACTATTTTAATATATACATGTATGGAGAGTTAGGCTATTGCAGTCAAACATGAAATTTAAATGTTAATAGACAGTACATGCAAGCCCAGTAGTGTAGTAATGTATCATGGGCCCACAGTGGAGCACACAATATTATGTAAGTACACATGCATATGCAAACTAGCCGCTAGCACTGTGATGCCGCTAGCGCTGTGATGCCGCTAGCACTATGATGCCGCTAGCACTGTGATGCCGCTAGCACTGTGATGCCGCTTCTTAGTAAGCAGTCCTGTACTGTGTCTGAGTTCAAATCATGTTGGCATCTTTCTAATGCTAAACATACGTGTAGTTTCTTATCAATCAACTCTGGATAAATAATGTAGATAAATTATCTATAGGTCCTGGATATAAATTATTATCAACACCACAACTGCTATGGAAATGCATCACATCAGTAGAAGTTGAACTTCGAAAAATATATCTAATCACCTAAAACTTATATTTAAACATTTATTATAGCATTTATTATATCTGTAAATCTCAAACTTTTGCTTTCACACCAGGCTAATTGACAAGTACATGTATTATTCATCACAAGTTTTAAGAATAATAATAATGATAATGATGATGATAATAATATTCAGTTTGCTTTATATACTTATTATATACCACTCCCGAATACTAGAAAACTGTCAGACAGTAATTTCTAATTAATTGATCCTTTATAAATGACGCTATCTGTGACCTCAGATGCTTTCTGCTTGCATCTCACACCAGCTGTCAGGCAAACAATTTTTGGGCAGGGGGCTCCCAAGCCCCGCCTCCCTGGACCCCTCTGCCCACCCCTGGACCCCCTTCTTTCTACACCCCCTTCAGTTAAACCCTAGATTCACCCCTGTTCTTGAGGAAGAAACGGTGGTCTTCAAATCAGATAGATACGAGTTAAGGTGAATGAAGGTTTAAGCCTGCAATGACTATAGCTATCACTATGGAAGTTAGTGATTTCTGGAATATTTCTGGAAATGTTCACTGAGCAATAAAAGTAGGCAATTATTGCCTGACCACATTGTCTGTTGCCTGACCACATTGTCTGTTGCCTGACCACATGCCTGCATATATTCCATTTACTGCCCAAAGACAAGAACAACAAGTTGTAGGTCCTAATGGGCTGGTAAGAATGGTTTACTGCAATAGAATAGAATAGAATCTATTTTTGCAAATTGTTATAAATGGAATACGGAGATTCCATTTATAACAATAAATGGAATCTCTCAAACTGTTGACTTTTGTGCTGTCAACAGTTTGAGCAAACTAGTGCGTTGCTGCCAGTCCCTATTTGCTAATCTAATTATCAGGTAACCACTCACTATAAGCTGGACCCCGGTCAAGCAGAAAATGCTTCTGCTCCCAATTTACTCTTTGAAATGGGGGAGGGTAGTTTTTCTGGCATAGGCTGTAGACTGAAGATTCAATCTATCATTTTAACATGTGGCCTATCATATAGCACAGCCTCTGCTCAGTACCCCACTTTGGACTTATATTATAACAGATTTTAACACAATTGACCTATAATATAAACATTGCTCATGCACCAATGTTTATATTATAGGCCTACACAGCAATTTACTATAAGCGTTGTGGTTTTAATTGTCAATGAGATAGAATATGCTAACCACTAGCCACTCTTGACCACTATTGACAGCTATTGTGCATTAAAATTTATTGCAAATATACTGCCATGATAGTTGGCACTTCGCAGGGAAAGTAATTAAAACCGAAACGATAGATATATAAAAATATAACAGAATGTGAATAAATTAATTGGCATGATATTTTTACCGATAGCATTAATAATTATTAGATATTTATGTCCATAATAATAATAATAATTCTTGATATAATTATAATTGTCAATTGTCAATGATGCTCAATAATCATTACAATACTATAGATATGTTATTGTTATAATATAATAATAATAACATATTATATAGTATTGTAATCATTAGTTGAGTATCTTTATATATGATGGCAATTATTATAATACTGTCAATATTTATAAGGTTATTGTGGCTATTATTATAGTTATTACTTTAATTATATTAATTATATAGTTATAATAATAAGAATCATAGTTGTTATTATAAATCTATAATTTTTGGCTTAGTATGAGAATCTTTAACTTGATGTGTTATATTCGTACCATATAATGTGTAATGACTACAACATTGGCTTCCCATTTTTAATGAGACAGCTTAAATCTATGGGAATGAATGCCACTGGGCTCAAATTATTTTATGTTGCAAACATCAAGCCATTAATTTCTTATGCCTGTCCAGCTTGGTTTCCAATTTTAACTGATTCTAGTAAAGCTGACCTTGAGAAAATCCAAAAGCATGCATTAAAGCTTATTTTACCAGAACTAGAACATTATAATGACAGGTTAGCTATGTTAGATTTACCATCCATTGATGAATACCTCTTTAGTGTAACATCAAACCATTTTAACAAAATTTTGGGAAATCCAGACCATCCTCTTTTTAGTAGAATTGTTTTTAATCAATGTAGGACATCCTCCCGGAGGCCGTGCATTTTTAGACCATCTAAATGCAGAACAGAAAAGAGAAGAAAGAGCTTTTTTGAATTTTTCATGTCTTTTTATAACAACTAAATATTTTAAAATTTTTGATTTCCTGTTATGACTTTTTATTGAGTTTTTATACATTTTTATACATTTTATAATCATATGGCTTTATCTCCATGATATTAAGATGAAATATAGTATCAATCAATCTAGTAAACCTGGGTGTCGTTGCCTATCATGCACCCATGCCCACTACGTGGCAGCAATAACTTAGCTAATTTGCTCAATTTAATTTGTTTTAATTTTTTATTATGTTATTGTATGATGTAATGCATAATTGGTAAACTGTGTGAGAACCACTAGGCCTAGAGATTTAATTATTTTACCATTGGATTTCGTGAAGAAATTTGCATAGAAAACATGTATTCTGCACTTTACTCGACCTCTGGGTGTAACAGGCAATCTCAAATGTATCTACATGCACACACTGACTCAAAACAAGCTATAAATAAAAACTATAAGCCGAAATTTATGCAATGTCTAAATTTGAACTGCTAAAATAGCTTGCCTTCAATTGCTTTTTGATATGTTTATGTGGCTAAATTCCCCCTCAATCCATTGAAAAAAATAATTATTTTGCTACCTCTTTTCAAACTCAAGATATCATGACCTTTGTACGGGCCGCAAGGACGGAAACCAAACCCTGAAATACCAAAAATAAAGGAATTTTGCTAAGGCAAAGATTTGATCTCTAAACTCATTATTTCTACATCATGTATTATATGAAAATAGAGCCCTATGTGTTAGCTTTACAATGAAACTTAGCATGGCAGTCTAGCACAATTATAACTGAAGTTTTGTGAATTTTAATGGGGGGATAGTTAACCACAACCGCAAATGGCGCATGATGTGCCGAACATGCGCCGAACCGTAGCATAAGATAATCTTATAAAAAGTAGTGTGTGTGGATTCTAGAATCTTCTGATAACGTCACATCCTGCCACATTGCAGTTGGATAACAGAATTGTTCATAAGTCACTGCTAATCTGAAAATTGCGTTACATGGCATGAATTGGAGGTGCAAAGATGGATTTGACAATTTCTGGCAACCAGATAAGAATTAGGCAAGTATATTGGAACCTTTGTTTTTGCATGAAGGGTGAGGTGATGTGCAAAAGGCTGTGTCTATGTCCAGAAAGCACCGTCGATGTCTGTAAAGCTCTGCCTATGTCCAGAAAGTTCATTCGATGTCTGTAAAATACTATCGATGTCTGTGTAGCACTGCCTATGTCCAGAAATCACCGTCGAAGTCTGGAAAGCACCGTTGATGTCGACAAAGCGCCGTCTATATCCAGAAAGCGCCATCGATGTCCAGAAAGCACCGTCAATGTCTGTAATACTCTGCCTATCTCCAGAAAGTTCCATCAATGTCTGGAAGGCACCATCGATGTCTGTGTAGCACTGCCTATGTCCGGAAAGCACCGTCAATGTCTAGAAAGGTCTGTCTATGTCCAGAAAGCGCTGTCTAAGTCCAGAAAGCACCGTCGATATCTGGAAAGCACCGTTGATGTCTTAAAATCGCCGTCCATCTCCATAAACCACCGTCGATGTCTGGAAAGCACTGTCTATGTCTGGAACGCACCGTTGATGTCTGGAAAGTGCCGTCTATGTCCAGGAAAGCACTGTCTATGTCCAGAAAGCACCGTTGTGTCTGCAAAGTACTGTCTATGTCTGGAAAGCACCGCCTATGTCTGGAAAGCACCATCCATGTCTAGAAAGCTCTGTCTATATCCAGAAAGCACTGTTTATGTCCAAAAAGCACCGTTGATGTTTGTTGATGAGTGGAACGCACAGTGTATGTCCAGAAAGCACCGTCGACGTGCAAAAGGCACTGTCTAAGTCCAGAAAGCACTGTTGATGTCAGTAAAACTCTGTCTATGTCCAGAAAGTGCCATCGATGCCTGTAAAGCACCATCGATGTCTGTGCAGGACTGTCTAGAAAGCAGCGTCATTGTCTAGAAAGCTCTGTCTATGTCCAGGAGAGCACTGTCTATGTCCAGAATGCACCGTCGATGTGCATTCTGGACATAGACTTTATCTACATTCAGAAAGCACTGTCAATGTCTGTAAAACTCTGTCTATGTCCAGAAAGTTACATAGTCTCCTATTTGCCGATTTCAGATATGGAAAACTGTTGCTTGCACAGATCACAAACTTCAGCGCACCCTGCGTCCAAATCTTCAGTCCCATACTCTACATCATAGGAATACTCGTCTCCTATTTGCCGATTTCATATATAGATAACTGTTGCTTGCACAGGTCACAAACTCCAGTTGAACCCTGATGTTCTCTATGTCATAGTTATTGGCGATACATCCATGTCAGGGATCTACTGTCGATGTCAGGGATCTGCCATCGATGTCGGGGGTGTACCATCGGCATCAACACTCTGCCGTCGATGTCGGCTCCATACCATCAATGACACCGCCTCGCCATCAATACATGCATACGTGTACCGTCAATGGTACATGCCTTATCACAGCTGTGGGGCTCGGTAAAGAAACCCCGTCCCACATAGTCTCCCAACAGTCTCCCATTCTGTCCATCCATCCATCCAGACAGTCTCCACCTGCCTAGGGGTTTCCCCTACATGCTTTGCACATATGGGAAACCACTCCGGCCACCCTGCCACCACCGACCACACACGACAACAACAAATAAACGTTGGGTGAACGAGGAAACGTTGTTGTCCAATCGGTAACGAGACAAAAAATACATTGCCCAATCGTGTAGAGAGATACACAATTAACTACACACAGAGCAACTCCCATTCGCACCATCTAATCTGCTTTGACTATGCACTTTTCATTGACCAATCAGCGTTGAAACACAATTAACTAAATACTGATCATCACTCACAATCCACCATTATCAGACAGTGCCTCTAAGCTACTGGGTCTGTGTGTGCTTTATCTCTGGCTTTGATTTCTATTGCTATCCACCTATCGTGCTGACTTATAAAAACAAAACGGGATTTTGCGCATTAGGAGAACACATGACAAATTAATTGTAAGTTATTATTATTATTATTACTATTATTATTATTATTATTAGCGGAGTCACCTAAGTGTGAAACATCAATGTCGGTGTCGATGGCACCATCGCAACGTCGATGGCACCATCCCAACATCGATGTGTCAACACTGTACCATTGCAACATCGATGTGTCAACACTGTACCATCGATGTCAGCTCTGTACCATCCATGTCAGCACTCTGCCATCGATGTCAGCACTCTACCATCGATATCAGCACTCTCCTATCGATGTCAGCACTCTCCCATCATTGTCAGCACTCTCCCATCAATGTCAGCACCCTCCCATCGATGTCAGCTCTCTACCATCGATGTCAGCACTCTCCCATCGGTGTCAGTACTCTACCATTAATGTCAGAACTCCCCATCGATGTCAGCATTCTCCCATCAATGTCAGCGCTCTCCCATCGATGTCAGCACTCTCCCATCAATGTCAGCACTCTCCCATCGATGTCAACTCTCTCCCATCGATGAAAGCACTCTCACATCGATGTCAGCACTCTCCCATTGATGTCACCACTTCACTGTCCATCTCACCTCCTCACCATCGATGTCACCACCTGCACCTCACCATCGATGTCACCACTTCACCGTGTATGTCAGCACCTCACCATCAATGTCACCATTTCACCATCCATGTCAGCACCTCACCATTGATGTCACCATTTCACATCAATGTCGATGTCACCATTTCACATCAATGTCAGCACCTCACCATCGATGTCACCAATTCACCACCACCAATATCCACACTTCACAATCGATGTCCAAACCTCACCATTGATGTCTAAACCTCACCCCCCTCGATGTCTAAACCTCACCATCGATGTCCCCCGCCCCATCCTCACGTACAACGGATATCTGGGCTACGGGCACATCCTAGTCTCAGAACCAACAACAACAGCCGCACAAACCTACCCTACCTCAAGCAGTGCACTAGGGCTAGCCTGTCAATTGCTCCCTAATCTCGGCTGCTAAAAACCAGTAACACTACACCCCAACTCACTCACCCCACCTCAAACTGTGCACTAGGACTAGCCTGTCAATTGCTTCCTAACCTCCGTTCCTTAGAACCAACAACACTACACCCCAACTCCCCCACCTCACCTCAAAACTGTACACTAGGGCTAGCCTGTCAATTTCTCTCAAGATGGGATGCACCCTCAACACACAACATCCCTTTAGGTCACAGGCTAGGCACTAAACTGCAAAACAACTTAACCAACAATCCTCATATTTCATCAAGACCCAGTACCCACTAAACCCAACCTTTCCATCGAAATCCCAGGCTAGCCTGTCAATTGCTCCCAACCGGAACAAATGACACCCTAGCCCCATTATCTCAAGCCCAATAATCTCAACTCAGGACGGGGCGAACCCTATGTACCCTCTCCCCACCCGCATTATTTTCAAAGATTTCACTAAAGCTGACATATCCTAATCCCTAGTGTAGAAAGGGCCTCAAGTGCCTGATACTATACTACTCATGAGCACCCTCTCTGCCTCTTCCCCCATTATGTAGATCAGTCTGTCAACTTGCCTCTGCTGCCCCTCTCCTCAAGCCCATTAGCTGAGCAGTAACGCATAAACCTCCGCCGCCATTCTTCCCAGCACTCCACTTCCACTCTGAGGTGGAGTCTTAGACTTGGAGTGTATCCCTCTGTCATAGTCATTTCAACTCAATCGCGTTCAACCCAATTCAATTAATCCAATCAACCTAATGAAAATTATAGATATGTCCAAGTCGAATCAAGTCGATTTGGCATCGATGGCTGAATCGAGTTGGTTTGAAATTACTGGCTCCCTATATTTTGTGAGAGCCTGGGCCCGTGCCACACTGACAGTTGTGTTCTCATGGTTGGTTGAGTGGTTGGAGCAAGGAGTTGAAAGTGAGATTACTGTGACATTTTTTAGTATGCTTATACCATTATTGTTGTACTGTGTACTGTGTACTTTGATACTAATATACTTTAACCACTCTGGTTGTGATAAGCCCTAATTTTGCCAAGCCTGTTATTTCGGCATTTCAGTGAATAGAAACCACGATGGCAGTAATACATGTGAAAAGGCTGTCACACATCTGGTTTTATATATCACAGAAGCCAGAATTATCATCATATCTGTTGGTTTCCTCATTCCATCCAAAAACTCTGACTGGAAGGACTTGAGGTTTTCAATTTGAAGCTTCCGCTTAGAGATGGCAAAAACATCAGCGAAAATATTGAAGATCTAATGTACCAAATCTAGATTTTAAAGATCACAAAATTAGACCGGAAGCGACCTCAAATTCTTCAATATTGCTAAAGAAGTTGAAATCATTATCAGTTTTAGACCTGCTGCTATGGTTAATGTTTAGTTTTCCGAAATTTAGTATCATTTTCAAATGAAGTCTACAGTGATTCCGGGATTCTCACTGAGGATTCCTGAAATGGGTTTTATCCATTCCTATAGAGTTCTGAGACATCTGTTTGGTACAATGGGTTGATTGGATTCGGAGTGAAATATAAACTGATTGCTTAGACTGTTCAAAAGATTTGAACCTTGCTCACTAAGTTAGATTAAATGGTTAGATTAAAGAGCATCTGCACTTAGATTGGTTGGAACTCGTGTGGCTACTATAGAACGATCCCAAAGAGCACGAATTCGGTTGCATTTGCTCGAGTGATGCCACTATGGAAAACCAGCTGCCATCTTGCAATGGAAATAGATACCATTCTATGCCCTTGGAACCGCATAGAAAACACCAAAACACCAAAGGGGCACATGGCTCTTTTACGACTTTGACACTGGGATAATAGCAACAATACGTCTTGATGAAGACTCTCCCATAGTAGTGATAGAACTTGTATTGTAACAATAAATGGGCCATAAATTCATTTACATGTATATACATTTTTCTTTTAACTGCTCTATGTTTAGCCTGGGCTGCATTTGAGGCTAGTAGAATAACATGTTAGTAGTTATGTGTGATCAGATCGGTACCCCCGGTCAATATCTAGGACACGAATAAGCCGTCGCTCACAAACCACGCGTCGGGGGTAACCCCGTTAAACCCCCGAATGATGACTCTCCACTTAGCCTACTAACTTCTCAAAAGTTGAGGAAGTCCGTGTTTCTAAACCTGGTACGGGTGGTGTGGGACGGGTGAATGCGGATCCACTCTAGACTTGTGGGCTACGGTTTCGGGGTACCACAAGATGGCGGACCAAACCTTTCACGCGATCGTGTGGAGAGCAGCTCCGACTGGTTCCCGATAGCAAACCTCATCATCGCCACCACCACCGATCGTTCGTTCCCATCACCATGTCACTGACATCGACGCGGCCGGGCGGCCCCCCACCCAACGACCTCCCTCGTCCGTTTGTCGAGCAGTAGCTTGCGTCTGACCCGTAGGGCGTAATGCCGTTCTTTCGCCTCTCTCGGATCGGTAGACCGTCGTTTTGTTTCATTATTTTAAGATTTTCTGAATGTTTGAAGATGACATCATTTTGGATAGACCATCACCATCGTTTTGGTAGATTAAATCGTTTTGGTAACTTACATCGTTTTGAATGTTTGAAGATGACATCGTTTTGGATGGACCATCACCATCGTTTTTTTTTCCATTTTGTAACATCGTTTTGAGTGTTTGAAGATGACATCATTTTGGTTAAATTGTTTAAAAACATTTTTAAAACGTTTTCCTTTTGAAAAATATATTTTTAAAAAAGATGTTTCAAAAAACCTTTTTAAAAAATTGTTTTAAATTTATTTTTTATTTTGCTTAGAAAAAGGATATTAAATTTTACATTAGATTTCAGATTTTAAGAAAAAGCAATTTTAAATTAAATTTGAAATTTAAAAAAATAATTTTAAATTAAATTTAAAGCTTTTTTAAAAAGCACTATATCATTACAATTGGTTGAATTAAATTTTTAAATTGTTTATCCCACGACAAGCCTCCCACGACGGGAGGCGAGCGGAGCGAGCCTCCCGTCGTGGGAGGCCTGTTTCTAGATGGCCCTAGATTGTGGTTTGGGGTTGGATAGAGGCACATAGTTGTCCCCCATCTAGTGCCTTATAT
>JAOQGN010252302.1:0-10392 GCA_027564295.1 Himantozoum antarcticum | reverse complement strand
TTGACGCTGATTGGTCAAGTTCAAAAACACGTTCTTCTCATTGGTCCATTCTTTGGGGTCAATGAGTACTTTAGGGTAATCCAAAGCCCCATATAACGCTACTCCCATTCAAGTGCAGGCCAATTGAAATAACGTACCAAGGCAGACAGTTGTTATAATTGCACTACACCATTTACACTACACCACTACACCACTACACCACTACACCACTACACCATTTGATATTCTTTAATGTGTAATATTTAATATTACCGGTATTTAATATTCAGTCTTTAAATTATTCAGTTATACAATTACATCATATATTTATCCAATAAATAAGTAATACTATTAATTTATCAAAGTAAAGTGTTTTCTTTATTTGCTAGCAATAACAATAATGGTATTCTTTCATTTCTTATTTCAAATAAATATTTTAGTGGTATAAATTAATAAATCAAAACATGAGAATTTTTAGACATAGTGTGCTAAGACAGGAATCACTGGCAGCTAGAGAAGCTATAAGTGAGGACCAAAGTAATCAAGGCCAAGGCAATTAAGGCCAGAACACTTTCTCAGACGTCTTCTCAGATTACCTTAAGATATCTACGCAATAAAAGCTCTTGATGAACACTAGCGACGAACCAAAAAACCCAGAGTAAGACAAAAGACAGAATGGCTCAATATTTACATGTACACTACATGTAGATATGGCACTGTCTAAGAATAAAAAGGTCTAAAAGTACACTATACATGAATATACGTTATGTTATGTGTCACTGATGATGATGATGAATTGAGAAAATTATTTATTTGTAAAACAACCAGATCTTTGAAATAATTTTATAATACGTTGAGAGCCAAAGAAATCACCTCAAGATGTTGATTAGTCTCACAGACCGAGGTTGCCCAGCCCTCTTATAGTCTTATATACTAACCTTTCAAAATGTGACTGGAATGTTTATGTATTAGCAGCAATAGCAACATGACATGGAGACGTGTAATTTGCTTCTGTAAGTGCTGTAAGCAGAGAACTCCCTAACTGAAATAATAGACCCTGGCAAACATTCATTATAGCTCAGTTAGTTAGCTTGTGTTCTTACACACAAACATCAGTGTTGCTGACTGCTATTGTTGTATAGTACATTATCCGTTATCACTAACAGAATTACAGGGCATATGCTACAGTCTGAAAGGATCACATGTTTGAATTCTTTCAGACAGGATCGATTTTTATAAATCTCGTTGAAAGCAATGTAAATACTTCATTCAACATCTACTTACAGCTTTCAATAGATTTCACATCACCTCTAACTGACCAGCATAATTTATATTTTTATCCTTGCAAAATGACTACTGTGTGTAATAATGATTATAAATATTCTCATTATCACTCTAACATGTTTTAGAACTTTTATTGAAAGTGTACTGGTATTCCACATTTGCACAATTTTTGGTCATTTAAAATCAGCAGATCATAGCGAATTGCAAAAAGTGGTGAAAGTAGCAAAGAAGCTTGGTAACATCCATATTGATCCTATTCAGGACACTTATCATTTAGGTTTGCCAGATGCTGCATAAGCACATCAATGACAGACATTATGCAGTTCAAACGTCTTCCATCGGGCAGGTACAAACAGCCCCAATGCCGAACTAACCTCCGAGCCTTTTGTTTTAGAACACTGCTCTCAAAATACATGATTCAGCAATTTTGATCTCTGATTTTGTATACAACGTTTTTTTTATGCTGTTCACCAGAACATTTTAAGTTAGTAAACTTTTATTAATGCCTAGTTTTTATGACCGATTACGTGTTTCTTTATGGTGCTTTCAAACTTCTAGACTGTTCGCTTAGTATTTTTTAGACATAACTTTTACTGAACTGCAATATCACAACAAAATATTTCTCTTCTATAAGACAATAAATATTACATACATACATACACACACACACGCACGGACGCATACATACATACATGTATATACTACCTCATGTACCTGTCAGACACATACCTCTAAACTGTGGAGATAACTTCATACCATCTGATAACTGAGTACAAGCACACTTCTTCAAGCTTTTGCTTCTAGAAAAAATATTATGTAGGCAGAGAAATTTTTTCTCCTTACAAAGTGTATTTGCGTCCCAAACTAAAAACCAATTTTAGAACTAAGCTAATATGAACTACGTACAATACGTTGCACCTAATAGACTTTTTCAGCATTTCAACTTGCAAGGCCGAAAACTTTGTCGGCCTTTCAGCTTGAAACCGATTAATTAACACCAATTTATTGGTCCTGTTGTAGAGATACAGAATGGTAAGACAAGTGAGGCACTTCATTTCATTGGCTTGAATTTTGTTTCAGCTTGTTTAAGATAGAAATACAAAACTTTTGGGTTTAGGGATGTTGAAAGGTGCACATGTTCCGTTTAATACCGTCTGTACTCTGTACTGTTTATACTGTAAGTTGGGGGTCTGTAGTTGTAGGCCTATAGCATATTTATTGGTGTAACTTGATAATGTGCACTCAATTTAACTTTTGCAGTTCATTTGTGGATCTGACCACGGTGGTTACCATGGTGGTGACCACGGTGGTTATGATGGCGATGTAGCAGCAAAAACTGTTCATGAAATAGTTCCAACCACAAGCACCACTAAATTGGCTGAACCTGTCCAAGCGCAACGCAGAAAACGTACGGCTGCTAAAGCTGGAAACACTCCAGCTATGACCACTTCAGCTTCCAGTGCTTCAGCTAGGACCGCTCCAACTAAAACCACCCGATCCAAACGTACCACACCTCAGCTTACCACCTTGGCTAGAACCATGTCAGCAAATACCGACCAAGCTGAGATCACTCTGGCCATCTCTGGCCAGGCAATGACCAAGTCCGACGCAGAGAGAGCCTCCCTCACCCTACCTAACAACACAACTAGACTAACTACGTCTATGGATGGCACTCAATCACAAACATCTGCGCAACCCAGAAGTCGGAAAAATGTTACCAAGACTCCTTCAAAAACTCAAGGGTATGTTAAAGTCAGTCTGGCAGTAGTACAATTGGCATCATACTGCTACTTTTACAATCATGCATCACCAGTCAATACACGACGCTACAGCAGCAAACTAGGATATTATCTTTCAAATACCAGAATCCTGAGTAAATTGGAACTTAAAAATATGTAACAAGGCACAGACAGGTATATCTGATATAGAAGTATTTAGCCAAGTCAATGTGCTATGAGACGGATTGCAATGAGCAGTGGTAGTCGTCTAGTGATCGACTACTAAATTATGTTGGATCTGCTTTTTATCCTGCTGCATCAACTCAATAATGTTTCTTACCTCGAGTCAAAATAGAAGCACACCTTCCTGCCAGTGCCATGGTATGGCATGTAGGTGCCTAGATGCTGTAGCTGCGGGTCTTCATTCTACGTTCTCTCCTTTATATCACGGACTCCTTGTAAATTGTGTTGCTATTCACCTTTTATACGTAAATTAAATATAAGCCACTCAATTACCTTAATTATTAATGATCATTCTTGTTGGTGTAATTTGATTTTGCCTACCTATTTTTAGAACTGGATCTACTGTGCCAACTCAATCGATACGGAAGCCGAATTTGTAAAGAATATGATGTTGAACGCCAGTCTCCCAATGGATCATTCTACTGCCTTCACAATAGGGCCACATTCATAGTTGTTCTCTCAACATTGTGCGGCAAAATGATATAAACAACTTTATGCTACTAAAATGTGTTGGTAATGTCGTGTTGTACTACAAATATCACGAATAACTTTACAAAATAATCGTCCAATTTAAATATGGAAACTACTTCAATGTTTTTAGAGATCAACCTTTATAGTCTAGCTATGGCAATGAAACAGCCAAACCTATCCAGTTTCAATAACAACTTATTTCCATTAGGCCTACTGCTTATTACTATTGCTAATGGGTTGCCAAGTGTTGGATTGGGAACATAACTACTGTTGTCTGGTCATGCACCCTCCCCCCATTCAATTGCAGCCATAGAGCAGACGGACTGTACTCGCTTGGCTAAGCGTTATACAAATGAGTCCTCATAGTGGATAATTATCAGTTGCGAGCTCACAGAAAGTGCCATATTCAAATGCTCTCAACATTGGCAAGTAGAGGCAGATAGTTATTCTGTCTGGACATTCATTACTTTTTCAGTTTTGTGTGACAATAGGAATCATTCAAATTATCGATCATTTTAACCTGTGAAATTAAATGGCTAACAACTAGCAAGCCATTGCACATTATCTTGCGTTATCCAGACAAATATTCCTGGCTAGTTATCATTCGATTCTACTAAAATGTTGGAACACATGCTATTGCTACTCTGCACTATCGGACTGCTGTCACATTATTACCCAATCATTTGGAAAGTTGGTTAAGAACGTTGATCAGCTTATCTGGGCCGATATATCAGTGTTTCAGTGCCCATCATCTAGCAATCCTATTATACTACCAACCAAATTGCAGTTGCTTCGATTTTGGGATGTTGAATGTCTTATCTGCACAGATTATTGCTCAAACAGACTGCTAGACTATCAAAGATTTTTGTTGTGTGTACTTGTGTGCATCTTATATTACTAGACTACGCTATTTTGTACTTATTTTTATACTTGATTGCTCGTACGAGGAGGGACATTTGTGGGATTCAAATAAAAATGTTAAGGGCATGAATCGCTTGACATAGTAGTAGTTCAGTAATTCCCTCTCACGCTTGCTATGTTGTAGTTGCTTCAGATTTGCCACTTTTAATATGGTAATTTTGTGATAAAATCTTCCCTGATAATATTAAGATAATTACATTAAAATTATTATTTTATACAATCATTAATTGTTAATACAATTATAATACTAATAAAGCTTACAATCTATACAGGTGCCGTGCTTTGTCTATAACTCTACAGGAACTGAAACTGAGTGATAGATAGAAGGAAGCTAAAGCTGTATACTTGCAGTTTAATCATTTGTCTGTAATGCATAATTTATATCCAAGCGAAGTAGCGTTGGTATTGCCAATTGGTAAGATCTATAGACGTATTATTACAAATAATAACAATAACATTGGTTTGGGGGGGGGAGGGGTATTCACACTGTGCTCACGCATACGTAACCGCACTGTCTGTGGACAGTTGCAGTTCCTTACAACAATCTATGAAATATGCCTAGATAGCCGCAGTTTATAAATCGCCACAACAGTGCAGAGTGTAGCCATGTAGAGGCCAACTACATTGTGACCCTGGAGCCAGTGATCTAACCACTGCCCTTTCAATGAACGGCTTGAGCACTGAGCCACCCAAACACAGTGTCTAGTAGTCTGAACTTGTAATTATCAATGCTAGGAGGTTGGTGGCAATAGGATGTCGTTTAGCTACAAATTGTTTTTGTAAAGACTCGGTGGCAAACTAGCATACATTTCTACAGAATTTTCTACGGAATTTTCTAAAGAAATCTGTACAACAGGTTTCCAATCTGTAATAAGCATGGAGGTATTATACACATATGAAAGGTCTTTGGTGATAAATAACAACAGGTTGTTGTCGATACATTTATATTTATTTAGTATAATAATTTTATTTCATAAAAATATAGTGCCAAGGGCTATAATTGCTAATCTAATTATAGATTCATAGGATTTGTTATAATAATAAAAACAATTGCAGTAAATAGCGTTGGTTCTAAGCATTGTTGCCCACCGTTCACTACCAGTTGCCACCGGTTACTACCGGTACAAAAATAAGGCTGCCAAGTCCGTCAAATAAAAATTTAGATACAAGTAGAATAACAGCCTGGGTCTTGTCGAGCCTGGGGTTCACACCATCTTCAAAGAGGAAATAGTTTTAACAATAGCGCTGAGAACTCAGGCTAAAATTGACCCAACACTTGCATTGAGAAATGGCCCCAGTAGTATTAAGTAGAGATTAAATATTATGAGGAAATGGATGTCCAGCTCCTCGTGATTATATTTGCAGATAATATTATATTACATGTCTATTGTTTGAGCATAACATAACGTGATAAATAAAATTAGTAACAATAAACTAGTTGTAGTCGTCATTCTCCTTGTTAACAACCAAATAAGTGTCCTGTTGAAGTTCGGATCGAGCAATTTTACAGCATTGTTCCAGATATGATTAATGTGATAAAAAGACATAGAATCAATTGAAATGTCGTAATAAAATAAAAATAATGAGTAAAATAGAGACGATATATAAAAGAAATGGAGGATTACACCTCGCTTCATGCTACATATATAAAAATAATATTTTATGATAACAAGTACTAGTTGGAAAGGTTGGCAATTGGTACATCTGTACAGTTAAAATTCTACCGTGTCTTTTTGGTAACCATACCTTGGCAACGGTTCTTGCTTATAGATCCCGTCGGCCGTCGCAATTTACCAACAGCCCATGGAAACAGTAATGAAGAGTGATATGCATGCAATACTATCATTATTATATATACAGTAATAAAGGCTTCTCATAACGGCTATAATTGGCCACTATTATGTCTATGAAGGCTTCTCATAACCAATAGACTGTGCTCCAATTAAGTAAGTTCTGCATTAGCTACAGATAGATGTAAAAGACTAGTGTACTTTTGGTGTGTAGACGATATAAGGTTGAATAGATCACACATGTTGCTTGTGGCGGTATTGAGCTGGTCTATATTCAGCGCCTTTCACTGGTGTGTTATTGCTTTTCCAAACAGTTGTTCAGTACAAAAAGACATTTCAGGGAAAATGAGGAGAGGTCTTGCATTTAGTAGTGTGAAAAGCTGAGATCATTTTAGTTATCGCCATGTCCTTGGAGCAGACAAATGTGTATGACTGTAAATAGCACACAGTTCCTCTCTACACATAACATACATGTAGCTGTTGACTGTATATAGCCCATAGCCCTCCCTACACATAATGGCTATTGACCACAGTTTTTAGTTGTCCCATTCATATGTTTATGAAATGGCCTCCACATGTGTTTATGGAATGGCCTCTACATGTGTTGATGGAATGGCCTATACAATAGTGTCATGGGATGGCCTATACATGTCTATGTGTTTATGGGATGGCTATATACATATACATGTGCATGGGATGGTCTATACATGTTTGTGAATGGGCCGCTCTATACATATTATGTATTCATGAGCAGCACCTTATGACTATTTACACGTGACAAGTGTTTCATAACCTGGTAGTTTCAGAGAACTGCGCCGACAGGTGCTCCATTTCATTGCCTGTGTGTGCAACAGCTGACCTGTTATTGCTGCCGTTAATGTTCACACCGGTCTCGGGGTCTATTTCCATACTTGTAAACCCATTGTGCTCAGCCACTGGCTGACAATCCATCATTGCCATCTCCATTGATTTATTGGTCAGGTAATTACAAAGCCTTCCTAAATTGTTGGCCTTGGCGCGCTGTAACAATGTTGCTGGTTTAGGGTGAAAGCATTCCATCATAGCGCACATCGGATTCGTTGGTGAGCAGATCTCATACTACAAAGCATACAAATACTACTAATTCAAATAATAGAAAATACGAGTTTACACTCGTAAACTGGGACTCGAACCTGGGCCCTTTGTGACACAGTGGCAGGCAAATAGGTCTAATACACCCGCCCAGTAACCTAAAATGAAGCTTCGCCTGTGCACTTCAACATCCACTATAAACATGTACATATCCATAAGGAATTAGGAATTCATGCTAGGCGCTGTGCTGCAAAGGGTGCAATTCTTTGGTATTGAATTCAAGGTTTCCAAACCCAACTCAACCCCAATCCCCAAACATGATACTCCAATAGATATGTGGGCTGGGGTTTGGGGTATGAGGTATTGGGCTGGGTTGGTTTCGGAAACCTTAAAATCAATACCAAAGAAATTGCACCGCTGCAGCTGCAAAGGGCTTGGGTTCAAGTCCCAGTGTTACTATTTTCTATCTGTTGCAAATTGTAAAATTCACCAATTGAAATGTAGATAATGAAATTTTGTCACCGCTTAAGGGTAGATTTCAGGGGTTTGGTTCGGTTTATGCTTGATGGATTTTGGACAATGACATCAAACTGAACAAATGTTGATATAATTTAAATCCTTTCCAACAATAATTGAACACCGCAAGCGCAATGGTATGGCAATAATTATGCAATAATTAAATAATGTAAAACATGCTACAATAATAATATATAACTTGACAAAATTGGTCGTAATCATGACAAAAATTAACTGACATGTCAGATCCAGCCGAAGCTCTTTAACGCATAGTACGGGTGGGGTTGGCGAGTATTGGCAGAGTAACAAAGCAACAACCGGTTTGCGAAAAGCCCTGGATATCGGCCTACATGTAGATCTGAAATCAAATTTGCATTGTGTCGGTTAATGCTTGATTTGTATTATCACAATGTTTCTATGTGGCTGTTGAAAGCGCATCTAAAGGCAATGAATTTTACAAGTTGCTGCAGTAACTTAGAAAATAGTAAAGCTCGTAACTGGGATCGAACCCGGGACCTTTGCAGCACAGCGGCTAGCGCAGTGGCAGGTGAATGCATCCATTACACCGGCTCAGCAACCTTAAAAAGGAAGCTTCACCGGTGCACTTCAGCACCCACCATAGCACTGCACACAAGGAACCCAGAATTCAATCCCATGCGGAGTTATCTAACTCCGACAGCTGTGACAGCGCAGAAATTCCATCTGGTAATGCTAACACATAATTAGTAGCATACGAGCAATAGATATGAATTTTTTTTTACAATTTTGCTACAGTAATTTAGAAAATAGTAAAGCTCGTAACTGGGATCAAACCTAGGCCCTTTGCGGCACAGTGGAATTTCTGCACTGTCACAGCTGTTGGAGTTAGATAACTCCGCATGGGATTTAATTCTGGAATCCTTGTATGCAGTGGTGTTTATGGTGGGTGCTGAAGTGCACCAGCGAAGCTTCCTTTTTAAGGTTGCCGAGACGGTGTAATGGATGCATTCACCTGCCACTGCTAGGGACTTTGCCGCAAAGGGCCTAGGTTCGATCCCAGTTACGAGCTTTACAATTTTCTAAGTTACTGTAGCAAAATTACAACAACAAAAATTCATATCTATTGCTCGTATGCTACCAATTATGTGTTAACATTAGCAGATGGAATTTCTGCGCTGTCACAGCTGTCGAAGTTAAATAACTCCGCATGGGATTGAATTCTGGGTTCCTTGTGTGCAATTGTATGGTGGGTGCTGAAGTGCACCGGCGAAGCTTCCTTTTTAAGGTTGCCAAGCTGGTGTAATGGATGCATTCACCTGCCACCTGCCACTAAGCACTGTGCCGCAAAGGGCCTAGGTTCGATCCCAGTTGCGAGCTTTACTATTTTCTATGATTAAATACGTACTGCGCTAAAGCAGTAATACTAATAATAAATATAATATTAATAATAAAATTATAGCCATTCATTGGAATTGGGATTACACTACGGTGAGGGCAACTAATATATTTTGTCACAAAGGCAGCAGGGTTTATATAATGTCACCAAAGACGTAAACAGGAAGATAAACAAAATCTTACTCAATAAGATGATTGTACAAGCATCACTAATTCATTGCTTATCTATGATGATGATGTTATGACATCACAGCACATTACCAACTTGTTGATATTTTGGTATTTTTATTTCTTTGTTCAGTCCTTGTTCAGATGCTCAAACGTAAAACATGCTAATGTAAAGAGAGAATATGGCATATGGAACATAAGGGGTGCCTTCGAGATATGGAATCGCGATGCGATGCCCTGTTAACAATATTATATTTATTATATTTATTAAAGAAATATATTTTATATTATTTTTAATCATTATTCCACGGACCGGTCTAGACTGGTGCTTGAGTGATGCCAGCAATAAATTGTAATACATTTATTCTTGAAACTACTGGCATCGGGTGTTCGAGCAGAGCCGTCATTACCGCCATTATGTTCGGCCACACTCAGTTAATTGTTAGGTCTGTGTCCATATTTTTCACCTACACATGGGAGTGAGTGAGTGATTTTATTTTCCCATTTTTCATTTTATGGAGTTGAAAAGTTAAGTGAAGGAAAACATAATTTATGTTTTAAAAGTATGCACTGCCACACGTTTAGCTTGTGTAGGACCCGTACAGTGTTATCTTCGCTTGATCGGAGGGACGATAACTCTAATCCCCTGATGTGTTATTATCATAACGGGCATCGCTGTTAGAATAACATTGGCACAATAATGTTGTACTAAGGCAGCACATCGGCCCATTCGGAGATTTTTTAGATTTTTTAGCTTTTTAGTGCAAAAATATAGTGAACAATGTTAACTGCGTTTTGAAAGAGTGACTTTTGGAGCTGAAGGACCGAGATGAAACCACTGCTTATGATGACTAACC
>JAOQGN010252191.1:0-10392 GCA_027564295.1 Himantozoum antarcticum | reverse complement strand
ATATTTATATGATTTATATAAAATGTATAATGCATAGGCCTATGAATAATTAAATGTAATATTACCAAGTAATAATAATTGTCATTATAAGTATTAATAATTATTATATTATATAGATATGTAATTAAAAAGTAATGTCAAAGTAAATTAACAATAATTACGAATTATTTTAAGAAATGAGAATGACAATATTACAGAAAGGAGTAAATAGATTAACAAAGAAACGCAAGGAAATAACAAAAGAAATATGACTTGCATGGTTGGCAGTTGTTAATGCCACAAGGAAAAATAACTTACTCAAATAATGCCTAATAGAAGAGTGAAAAGTTTGGCGATTATATTTTTGGAAAATGTAATAATTCAATATTATAAAATAAGAAAATAATATATTAACATATTATATATATACAATATAATATTAATATAATAATATTAAATATAATAATTATTTTATTTGTCATTTCTTTATGCAATTAGGATTTGATTCAATTTCAGTTCCTTTGTGATTGTCATTTAACAGAATTAAGAACAGATTAATTTAAATTTTCAAAAAATAGAATCGCCAAATTTTTCAATCTTCTATTAGGCATTATTTGAGTAAGTTATTTTTCCTTCTGGCATTGACAAACTGCCAACCATGTAAGTCATATTTCATTTGTTATTCCTTGCTTTCCTTTGTTAATCTCTTTACTCCTTTGTTTAATATTGGCATTCTCAATCATTAAAATAATTCGTAGTTGTTGTTAATTTACTTTGAAATTAATTTTTAAATACATAACTGTAAAAATATCATAATTATTAATACCTATAATGACAATTATTATTACGAGGTAATATTATATTTAATATTCATAGGCCTATACATTATACATTTTATGTAAATCATAAAAAGATTATACATATTATAATGTGTTGTTAATTCTGTTAAATATTTGTTTGTGAAAGATTAGAATGACAATCACAAAGGAAATGAAATTGATTATTGCATAAAGATTATTAGGAAATTGAGGAAAATTATTATTGCATAAAGAAATGACAAATATAATAACAGATGCTAATGATGATAGTTGATGGAATTGATTGTCTATGGAAATGAGGAAAAAATATTTTTTATTCTATAAATGTATTTTTTAATATTCCTATATATTAGAATCTGTTGGATAACTAATCCAAGAGATGAAAAAATGAGATACAATACCAAAGAAATGGTAATGTGATGTAATAATGGAATAAAATGTGTAAAGTGTTGGTTGATTTGAGGTTGGAAGTCAGACTTTTGAAAAGAAAAACGAAAATATGTGTTCCTGTTCAGTGAAACATCTGGTTTATAAGTTGCAGATGGGGTAACTGATCAATAGCGTAAGAAGTAGGAATGGCTATTCAAAAGTAAGGGTCGTATAACTATAGAAGAAACATAATTGTAGTAAGCAGGGCTAGTTTCAGAGGACAGTTTTCAAAAACGTCAATAGTATTAGTGCAATAGTTTGCTTTTGTCTTCAACAAGGGAGGCATGTGGAGTGTTCACAACGCCAGGAGGTACAAACATAAAAAGAGTGTGTACCTGGAAAAACGAGCATGAAACTGATAGAGATCAACCAAGCACAAGAGTCGGAAGCTTATTAGCATGGAACACAATCTAACACTGAAAGATAATGGTGTAACGAAGCCCTCTGCGTGCGCAACACGGAAGTTGCACAAACGGAAGTAACTTTCATTTTATGTAAAATAGTAGTGGAAATAGAGATGTTTGGAATCAAAAGATATCTGCTGAGGTGTAGATATTTGAATGTTCATGTTACATCCAGCGGGTTTATTGTTACATCCAGCAGGTTACATCAAAGGTTTTATTGCAACTTAAATACCAGCAGAGTTTATATAATGTGCATAGATTTTCTGAAAGCATCCAAAAACTGTAGGTCTATCTATATTGTCAGTCTATATTTATATATTCTACACAATAAATTACTCTGGTTATTTTGTAAATCATCACAGAGTTATTTCCACTATGTCTAATGTAATATTCAGCAGGAGGAGAATTATTGAGAAGATAACCCCAATGTGATCATCACAGAATGAGAGAATGTCGTCTATCCGCATTGAATAAAACTTTCAGTTAAGATGATTATTTTCCCAATTTTGTACGTCTTTCGCCAATTTTGCCAATTTCATGATAAAGTAAAAAATATACATTATACACATGACGACATCAAAATATTTTATAATTTTTTAGATATTGTAGTACTATATATATAACATATAAGCTTTTAAAATATGAAGATCCCAAGTAAGTACAGAATGCATGCACTGCAAATATATTGAAGTACGAAGGTGAAGGAATAATAACAGCCTAAGCAGAATAATTATGTACGGACAAGGGTAGTCTTTGAGGGCCGCCAACCATGTTGTGAGGAACCACAACTGTATATTCAAAACAGAGTTGTCCAAGGCTGGATTAAGATCAACATACTAATTCAATACATAAAATACTTTCTAACAAAATAAAATTTCACAGTGTACAAAAAACCAAATAATTTTAATATTCGCCAATATCAACTAAATTTCAGAACTAAGATAATTGAAGTAGTAAAGCACTGACTAAGAATATAGAAAGAGAGAAAGCATTGCAACTAGCAGAGCTGCCAGGACCACCAACGACAGCCGTAGTGGTTTTGTCCTGTGATCCACTTTTTGTGGGAGATACACTGCTGGGTTTGCTATTGGTGGTAGGACAGTAGGTTTCTGTTGGCACATCTGGAGTAGGATAGGAAGCGACTGACAGACGCTGTGGTTCCTAAAGTACAATGAGAAGAGTTATTATTTCAGGTTGGCCTTGAGGTACATTGTTAGCACTTTAATTTAATGGCCAGCAGCTTAATTCTCTATCATATTGAAACGTTAGTACCGGTAGTTTAGGTTGCTACGTAGTTACACCCGACTCACTGAGCAAAGTGAGAAAGAACTTCCCAAACAAGAAATAACACAATATTGATAATATTTACATGTAGTTCGCTCTCCCGTATATTTATACATAGTCTGAATCTTACTTTAAGAAAACCTATTACCTGGTAAGAAGCATCATATATAGATTTACACATTGAATATTGATCTGTGAAGTCGTAGTTCTGCTGTAATAGTGATACAGCGCTGTCAGTCCAGTCGACTACCTCCTCAAACACTCTAACATTATTCCATCTGAAGCTGTAGAAATGATTTCACAATAATAATAATAAGAATAATAATAACTATGGGATCTATGGGAGACATAATAACAAGGTAGGCTGAGGTAAGAGTGTAAATGTCCTTCTAAACAACTCAGAAAACTTCCATCCTCGGGACAGCACATATCCTCAAAAAAGCTCTAGGATGGTGAAACAAGATTATATGCCTTGACTTTC
Source organism: Himantozoum antarcticum (assembly GCA_027564295.1). Lineage (NCBI taxonomy): Eukaryota > Metazoa > Bryozoa > Gymnolaemata > Cheilostomatida > Bugulidae > Himantozoum > Himantozoum antarcticum. Next base: position 6,997 of record JAOQGN010252191.1, on the reverse strand, counting down.
AGATAAGGTCCGGAATCATTCTTGAGACGCATTCATGATGAAATGCATACCACAACAGTAAAAAATTAAAGTAATAACATTACTACTGCTAGTAATAAAGCATTCTGAAAACAGCACAACTCCAGTTGTCAGGACAGTAGGCAGGATGACAAAAGGTAACTGTGAAAGAACTGTACTGAGTAACGTGATCGCTAGAAAGTGACCAGATTTGAGAACTGGCAAGACAAGGCAATAAATGGAAAACATCTGAGGCAGACAGAGGAAATAGTAGTGGAGACATGGCAATGAATGGACAACAACTGAGGTAGACAGTGGAGCAACCAGCAGCAGAGACATGGCAATGAATGGACAAAATCTGAGGTAGACAGTGGAGGAAGCGGTGGATACATGGCAATGAATGGACTACATCTGAGGCACTCAGAGGAAGCAGCAGAGACAAGGCAATGAACGGACTACATCTGAGGCACTCAGAGGAAGAAGCAGTAGAGACAAGGCAATGAATGGACAACATCTGAGGCAGACAGAGGAAGAAGCAGTAGAGACAAGGCAATGAATGGACTACATCTGAGGCACTCAGAGGAAGAAGCAGTAGAGACAAGGCAATGAATGGACTACATCTGAGGCAGACAGAGGAAGAAACAGTAGAGACAAGGCAATGGATGAACTACATCTGAGGCGGACAGAGAGGAAGCAGCAGAGGCAAGGCAATGAATGGAGAGAAGGAGTCTAAAGAGAGAAACAGAAAGTCTTATAATAGTAGGAAGACGAGTCACTAGCTGAATGAATCGCAGATGGAAATGGATGATGGATCCACCGTTCTGTACCAATTGATTACTGACTACCTATAATTATATAGGTATGACAGATTAGCTTCTTAGATCCACTAAAGAAGTGGTATGACCAAACTCCTGCAATAGTAAGTGAAAGCAAAGATGTCACTATTCTGTGTGGGACATGTCTATACATATAGACCACCAAATTAATGCCAACAGACAGGACATCATTGTAAAATATCACAAGATATGCATTGTCAGTTGATAGATCTCACACACAGTTAATATAATGAGACTCAACCACGTCCTTGCAGATAACTTGTGCTATTTATGTAGAGCCAGAGCCCAGAGTATTGAGCAGGTTATACCACTTTACCCTAATAACAACAGGGCTATCACAAACATCAACAGGTTCAAAGGAAAGATCAATTTAAGAAAAATTGCTTCAAACTATGTTGTATGGAGTTATAAGTCCGGGCATGAGGTTATAATTTTTCAATACAACTCAATTAACGATTATTCCAAATAACTTCATATCAGTTAAAGACTGATGCAGTTTTCCGTACATCTCTTTTCTTTCCCAAATAACCAAGGACAGAGACTTTAAAGATAACTAACTAAAGGTTACAGACTTTTTAGAGGTCTTGCAGTATATCCACACAGAGCAAATAATGTTACTTACTTTGATACATTGAGAGATAACTGTGAGTAGATAGAATCGTTCTCATCAATGAGTAGTCCAGGTAATGACTCACAGTTTGATGCATTCTGTTTAGGGTAGTAACTCAAGTATGCTAAACACATCTCACTTGACGTAGGCAATCCTCCCTGTTGGGCACAAATGATTGGGATGCATGACAATAAGTTTGTTTGTATTATATTTTGTGGAAATCCAGGAAAACCCAACTGGTCCCTCGCACTTTACTTGTCGATCATGGAGCAACTTCAGGGTTAGTAGTATTAAACGCATTCCGGATCAATTAACCGTGCCTAGATAGAATTGCCTTATGTTCTGTTTTATGCTTCTGATATGAAAAAATAGTTGATGTAGATTAGATTGATAGATTAAAGTACGCAATATACACTTGTATACCAAGATTGCCAGTATAACTGCGTTCTAGTTTGGCGCCTTTACTTAGACTTGGATCTCGGTGCTTGTGTTTTTGGATCTTGGCAACCCAAACCTGAAATTGGGAACTGAGTCTTGGGCGCACTGACAGAACTAAAGAGGAATTTTCCAGATCGTCTGTCGTAGCTACATCATGCAACACAGGAATGGCAACTCCAATATCTGATTTGTCTGTGTTTAAGCATAAGAAGGCCTGTAGAACCCACAAATGTAGAAACAATCAAAAATGTAGAAACTTTTAAACACAAATGTAGAAACTTTTAACCACAAATGTAGAAATAACCACAACTGTAGAAACTTTCAACAACCTCAAATGTAGAAATTTTATCAACCATAAATGTAGAAACTTTTAACCACAAATGTAGAAATTTTTAGCCTCAAATGTAGAAATAACCAGAAATGTAGAAGTTTCATCAACCACAAATGTAAAAACTTTTAACCACAACTGTAGAAATAACCACAAAAATAGAAATTTTTAGCCACAAATGTAGAAATCCCATTTCATTTAATTAGCAAAATTTGCCTGATGCAGAAAATCGCATAGTTTGCCATATCAGACAACTTAATTCTTTTGGTGTGGAATAACTTTTTCGAATTTTAAAAAGAACTGCTTTTGCAAATATCTTCTCAATAAATAATGACAAACCCCTAAATGTATATATTTTTTGAAAGCGCTGTACCAGTTCTGTCACGCTATTGCATAGAATTGTCTGTTGACATGAAATTGGTTGACAGGATACAGTCCTAATATTACTTTTTGTTACAAAACTTTATTTTAATATTGTTGGCTTTAATGAAATATACACTGCACTGGGCCGACTTCTTCACTATACATTTGCTACAATGCATTTGCGTTTGATGTTCTGTGCCATCGTCTTCGGAACTACTCTGGCCCACATGGCTTGGCAACTCAATACTGAACCCGCTCACAAGAGTAGTACTATGACTAGTAGTAGTACTAGTACTTGGACATTTTATCTGATGATTGTGGCCTACATGGCCACATGAAACTATTAGTAATAAAATATTTATAATAAAATTTTATCAATTCAGTCACTAAGTTTTATTTCGCTCTTTTTATTGAGCACTCTGTTGCTGAGTACTGAAATCACTAATCTATATATATATATCGTATATAGTATATCAGAATATCAGAATATCAGTAGTATAATAGTAAAAAGCAATAATACTAGTAGTATTATTTAGACCACCAACTCAAACTAGCCGGAGAGTGGATTGCTGTAATATGATGTCTTGTGTTGTAGAGCCGAGACACGCTGTAGGCATTACATGGTAGATCCAACACCCAGTAATAAATATGTGGTGGTTGGTGAGCCCAAGGTGCACAAGACCCTACGTAGTCTTGTGGAGTACCACCAGCAGGTAAGTGTTGGTTCTATCACACTGTCATTAAACTTTTGTTTGACCTGCACAATCATTCCAAGAGTTTACTTTCTTTTCAAGCTTTTTATAGACAATAAACAGACTTTGTAAATGTAACATAGGAGTGGTGTTGTTGCAACTGTTTTAGCCGGAGTTGTGTTCTCCATGCTGCATCACAAAAAGGTCATGGATGACTTGTAGAACAATAATTATATAATCAAGCTTATCATAACTGAGCATTGTATAGCCGAAATCCTCTCTTAATATAGCCTTCAGTTTAGTCCCTACTAACATGCTTCCATTAGTTGATATATAAAAATAATCCTCCCCATAACCGAAGCAAGTTTTTGAATCCGAACAATCTCTGTCTCCCAATATGTATCTAAAATTTATAGAGACTACAAGTGAAATAAATGAGCGGAACTCAATATTCCTCGACAAATCAGATCAAAATGATCACGGCTATACATTTAAATCGTTTAGCACTACATAACCCTATATAAGATATTACTTCGGACGTAGCTTCTTATATGGCATGTAAGAACTCTACTACAGTAGCTATGAGAAATCTTTACAAATAGATAATTTATAGTACCACAAACTAGACTAGCATTATGTGAACATTTATAGTGCATTTTTCAAAGACATTTTAAATGCGGATTTAATTTTAATGTACTTGTGTATACATAATTATATCTTAATTGTGTTGCCATTAATTGAAAATATGCTTTTATGTACAGCTAAACCGTTTTAGGCAATAATAAAGATATCATATCAAATAGCTTCCTCTCTTCGATTGAGATTTTGTGAGTCGAGGCTATGGCTACTGCGTGATCATTGCATTGCCATGATTGCAGATGCAAGAAACCAGAGAATGGGTAACTCCTGGTAATCAGTTGAAATGCCAATTGGGATGGTACAACTTTTCATATCTGAAACTATTAGCTCGTTCTCTGAGGTTCGGTTATATGAGGTTTAAAAAAATATAAATATTGAACTTAAACTCCGGTCAATTATTTTATTTTATCTTAATAATAATATGATTAAAATAAAATTTATATTTGATTGTCTGTTGTTAAGTATTGCTACCTAATATAGCAGACAGTGCTTACAATATGTTTAAAATCTGCAAGAAATGTAGCCATGAATCTACTACGGCTGGGTGTAACTACAGTCCTGTTCTCATTTAATCACAATTCAGGAAATGTCATTAATCTTACCATGTGACATGTGGATGTACATGTTTTTGCCTATAATTTATTGGCCTACAGCATATTTTATGTATACACTCATGGTTACTGTAGTTAGGCTACCATGTCAAGCTGTAACATAAAACTATTGCCAGTAAAATACAATACTTGATTGTAAGTTCACAGTTTGCACCTTATGATTGAGCAGAATGTATACTGTACATTCATTGTATGTCTACCCAGTGGACTCTGCTACTGTAATTACATTGAACTGTATATCCTCTATGCTGCAGCACCCACTATCAAACTGGAACAGACTGCTTACTGAGCCATGTGGTCAGCTTGACACAGATAGACCTGACTACAGGGAACTGTGGCCTACTGATGTCAATCTACTGCATGCAGCACAGCCTGAAGATAGCACCTCATCTAATCGCTACATTGATATGGCTGGGCGGGGAGGTCGACCACCCTCTAGCAATGTAGGTGTCGCTGTTCTGCTCAATATAAGCAAATTTGCCAAATTCATGGAAAAACATGTTTTAAATGCACTGTTTTTATTTTTGTTAATACTTCATGGGAAAGAGACCGATGCAATGCTTTCATGAATTGTTTACTCAAATACTCAACTTTTGCAAATTGTGCAATGTCATCCGTATTATTGTTTAATTTAGCTGTTAATTTTCGTTTGGCTGAATGAAAGGAATATTTGGTTTAATGTAGAACTCTAGACTGAACCTATTTGGAAAGTCAGCTAATATATCAATTGTAGCAATCCTGAAATGAAATCAAACTTGTGACACGGCTTGTTCCGGCATTGTTTTACATCCACTTCCGGAAGCGTCACTTTTTCAAATTAATTCCCTCACCCCCCTCCCCCTTAAAGTGCCATAGTTGCGCTGGAGTAAAAATTATTTTGCTGATATTCGATCAATGAAACCAATGAATTTATTTGACATTTAGAAATCAAGAATGTCTAATAGAGCCGGGCGTGGTTCAGGTTCAGCACCTCCCCTTCCTCCAAAAATGCATCCTAAAAATAAGGTAAGTAGACTTTTAGATGAATGAATAGCAGTGAGCAGTACTCCTTCCTTGTTGATTATTGGCATAGCTTAGATCAAACCAACTTAATTCCTTGATCTGTTTCGGCCCGTATGATAATTTTTAAGAAAATAAAATAAAAAGCCGCATGCTTCACCTCAAACATTGTTGATAAATAATAATGTGAAAGATTGGAGACCGCATGCTAATAGCTTGGCAAAATATCAAGTAAAAAAAAGCATCACGCAGATCTACAGCTATATATATTTCTAAAAATCAAGGGTTTTATTGAATATTTTATTTTTTGTAATGTATTTGGTGTTATTTTTATGAATATTATAGCAATTTTTGTCACTTTTATCACTATTTTGATGCTGATTTTTATTTGAAAAGTTTTGCTTTTGTTTGAACCAGTGACAACATTTTTAAAAGATATTTTTGCTCATCTGTGTTTGCAAGTTAATATATAATAGCAGTAACACAGGCCTACTCCCTCGCATGCCATCTTGGATAGTTTTGACAAAGATCCCCAAACCCTCACATGCCATCTTGGATAGTTCTGACAAAGATCCCCAAACCCTCACATGCCTCTTGGATAGTTCTGACAAAGATCCCCAAAAATCAAGAAATCAATTTGGTTTGGCCGTATCAAGCAATGTAATCTGGCAATCTTTTTTGGATGAGTACTTTATCCGTTTGTTAATTTGGAATTTGGTACCATTAGCTAGCTAAGCGGCATGCAAGTTAAACATATATACAATTTATCATTTGCAAAGACAAGTTTTTCTCGGGGAAGCATTAATCCAGTTGTGAAAATATTGGCTAGCTATAAGTTTGGAATTGTGACCCCTATTTGTTGTGTGAGGTCTTGTTGATATCGTAACCATTAAGGTCACATCTCGAGATCTTACTTGACTACCCAAGAAGTTAAAAACAAAGTTGCATCTTGTACAGTTCGTAAATAGCTAGCTCTTGTATATATTGAACCATTATACAGCTTTTCATCTGAAGCATATATCATACACATCCTAGAAATTTGCGCCATTGCGCAGGCAATAACTATGCAAAATCAACAATGTGTGCAAAACACAAAATACCCACCTGCAGTGCAAAATTTACATTTTTTGTTCAAAATATTACTTTTATAGCTAAAGCTTTTTGACTTTCTAAATTTTTAGAGTTTTTGTTAGCCAGCAGTTAATTTACATATGTTCCGTAGTGAATGAATGAGTTGATTGGTTTATATTGCGGTTTATATTATACATTTCGTAGACGCGCATATCCATGTAGTTATGCTATTAGTATAATACGCAAGCATAACAATATATCTTGCTATGCAAATGGGTCCGATTTTTTATTATGAGACTTTTTGATACTCATAGTCAAAACATAATTATTTTTTAAAAGTCTTTCAAATAATTTAAAAATAACATTTATGATTGCCCATATTCTTGGCTATCTAAAACTATAAAAACAAATAA
>JAOQGN010252080.1:0-10393 GCA_027564295.1 Himantozoum antarcticum | reverse complement strand
GAATTTTCCCTTGGAGGTGTAGCTGTGAAATGTGTGAACAATCTGGGCAACCCGCTGACACGGCCCATACAACTGGTGCAAGCGATCACCATCCTTCCTAGGAGTGAGATCATTACCTTGTGCCATGTTCTACCATAGTTCTACCATATTTATGGTAACAGGCAATGGCCCCCCGTACTAGTAGCAAGTACGGTGAACAAACCTTGACCCAGTCGTACATTTGTCGGGTGCATGAGGCCAGGTTATGCTGATATATACCTGGCTGCTCGTAATAAAGTTGCTACATTTACCCAGCTGTCAGAGTGTGAAATTGCCAAATGTAAACAACTGAGACACCTGCACGCATGGCTAATATCGACCATGCCAACATGCAGAGGGGACAATCAGTTCCTGAGCACCTTGAGGAGCTGTATGCCGGTGCAGCACAAAACTGCAGGAACGCAGAGAAGAGAGCAACCCCTTCTTCTCTGTTAGTACGGTATAGTGACATGTTTAGCACTGATGCCGGTGATGTAGGCCGCACGGCGATGGTTGAACATTCCATCCCCATAAAACCTGGGGTGAAACCTATACGTCAGCCCCCCATTACCTGGGGCATGAGATAGAGGTTGAGGTCAAAATTAAAATCTCTAAACTACTGGAACGAAACATTATTGAGCCAGCCTCGGGAGCTTGGAGCTCCCCGGTAGTGCCGGTGAAAAAGAAAGATGCCGGTTGCAGATTCTGTATTGACTATAGGTGGTTGAATGACATCACTCAACAAGAAGCCTATCCTCTACCCAACAGCGACGAGAGCCTTGATGCGTTGGCCCGTGCTGGCTACTTTACTACACTAGATCTGACCAGCGGGTATTGGCAAGCACCTCTAGATGCCGACGCTCAATAGAAATGTGGGCTCAATAGAGCCCACAAGTTGTGTACTCGTTGTGGGCTACGGAAGTGGAACGTCCTTCCCTTTGGACTCACTGCTGCCTCAGTGTCGTTTCAGAGGATGATGGAAGGGGTATTCCTGGGCTTACACTGGAGGACATTGCTGTTATACCTTGACGACGTGATAGTCCTCGGGGAAGATTTTAACAGGCAATGTCAGAGATTAGAGGAGGTACTGCGGCTTCTGAAGAATGCCAACTTGAAGGTAAAGCCCTCAAAGTTTGAGTTGTTCAAGGCGTCGGTGAACTACCTGGGACACATAGTGTGCAGTGAGGGTGTCTCCACAGACACTGAGAAAGTTTGAGCTGAGGAAGAATGGGGCCATATCGTCCAATAAGGCGGAGGTGCGGGCATTTTTGGGTACTGTCGGCAACTATAGGCAACACATAGAGATTTTTGTCACCATTGTCAAATCTCTAACACGCATCACAAAGAAAGAGAAGAAACTTGAGTGGGATAACATTGAAATAGAGGCGATTGAAGCATTAAATCGTCGTTTATTAATTGCCCCAATCTTAGGATACCCTGATCACCGACTCGCGTACACCCTGGACACTGATGCCACTGCCTTTGGAACAGGCACTGTGCTGTCCCAGGTCCAGGATGGCAAAGAAAGGGTCATCGCTTATTTCAGCAAAATGTTAAGCCCTCAAGAAAAGAACTACTATGTCACACGCTGGGAGCTCTTAGCAGTTTGCACGGCGGTGAAGCACTTTACTGCCCTGTGTTGGCAAAACCCTATATCTCATCATTGTTTCAAAAACTCATTTTTTGCGCTAACTTCATCGTCTAGGGTCAGAACATCTTGTGAGATTTTCTTTTTCCTGAATTCTCATGAGAAACGTGATTTTACCTGGCCATAAACCCTATATCTCATAGAAAATATTTGTAAGTTGCAGACAAAACCCTTTATGTAGAGATAAAGGGTTTTGTATGCACAATAGACTGTTTACATTATGTCTGATGCGCAGACAAAGACAATTATTACACACAACTTCATTCATATTATCTCAGTTGCATAAGTTATATCATTCTATTTACGGTTCCAGATAATCTCATCATGCTGTCTAATGTCTAGTTATTGGTCATTATATATATTATTATATATATATTATATATATATATTATATATATTTACTGTAATAAAGTAATCAAAAATGATACTTATTGTTGTTCCTCACTACAGTTCTGTTTCATAATTTCTTAATCTTCAGGTGGGATAAAATTGCGTGCTCATATGCCAAATGAAAAGAGTGGAACTCTTTTTAACAAGGTTTTCCTTGTTAATGGTACTTGTCTTACGTCTTATGTCTTACGATGGGTTTACATACCTTAACACAGCTAGTCTAGTCCCATCTAGTGCTGTCATGTTGAGATTTCCACCGTCGCGATAGGTAACATGTTTTTCCCGTTACGATGGTTTTGGCTCTTCCCAATTTTACGGTCTTTTTCTGCTGTAACTATTTTTTTTCCTGCTGTCACGGTGGATTTTTCACGGCCTGTAACATTGAACGTTTTAACTCTTGTCACAATGCTACTTGTTTTGAACTGCTGTAACGATGGACTTTTTTACTGCTGCAATGACGGATTTTTTTTCTGGTATCACGAGGACATTTGTTTTTTTAGTTGCTGTAGCGTTGAACTTTTATATGTGCTGTAACGATGGACTTATTGTAACTGCTGTAATTCTGTGATTATGGACTTTTTAAACTGTTGTTACGATGGACTTTTTTCTACTGTCATGATGGACTTTCCATGACTTGCCATCGTTCTTTCCTGTCACAATGGGTTATCCTTGGTGTAATGACTGTTTATTTATTACTCTTTTTCCTGTAATGATTGTATTTTTTTGCTACTCATATATTATTACTTCTGTACCATCATGACCAGTTTTCCTACTGTCACGAAGGGCTTTCTGTAAACGCATAGTGCTGTAACGATTAATAACATGAAAAAGTATTTCTTTATGAGTGTTAATGATGCTTATTCCTTGTTTTAGATGAGACCTTGCCATTACAGTAGCAACCACAGCGAATATAGTGTGGAGGAAAGTGGGAACCGTAGGAGCCACAATAGTTGTGGCAACAATGACTTCCGTCACCAATTGGAGCGGTATTTGGCAAGCCTCCACAAGAGGAAAAGCAAGTTGTTGACTATTCTTTGCCATTCAAAAACAGATTGACAAAAGAAATGTGGTTTCAAGATGAATGTTCATGGATATGTGGGCAGTCTGGTGGGTGGTTGGATGGGTGTAACTGTGACCGTGTTTTTTTTTTTATTGTTTTCTTTTCTTTTTTTGTCCCATATTTTGAGGAGAGATTGTCTGAGAAGAACGGTGTGGTCTTACCGTGCTTTTTCTTTGCTGTAGCAATGGCCAAGAAAAAGCGCACCACAAAGGGGGAAATAGGTGACACACAAACAACTCCATCGTGTGGACAAAGGTAAGTTTCCTTCTTTACTAAACTTCTCTGCTTCTTGTTGTCACACTAGAGGTCTGTATTGTTGGCACAAAAACTTCCTGTCATTCCATTTTCTGTGTTCTCTGGAACTTGGTTAGTCATAGTGGGCAATCCCACTATGACCCCATGTCCCAATCACAGTCCCCACTATGATCTTATGGCAATGTCTCTATACACTTGGCACAAACAACCATGTCACTCACAATGATCTCATGGCAGTGTCTCTATATACTTGGCACAAACAACCATATGGCTCGCAATGATCTCATGCAGTATCTCAAGATACCAGTGCTGTGACTTTTTCGACACTTCCAAAAGATAGGAGGCAAAGGCAAGAGCACACGACCAGTGGGTTGTGTGGAGGGGAGTAGAGGAACAGTGCTGAAAGAGTTAGGTGAGCTGTCTCTATCTACTCCTGGCATGCTTACTCCCAATACTAAATATGAAGTAAAATATGAAGTCATGATTGCTTTTATATAATGTTGTGCCGATCCTGATTGCTTGGCAATAAACGATTGTGGTTGAACACAAAATGTGTAGTTGAGTTTCCCTGGCCATGAGCATATTTGTTGCTATTTTTTTAGTTTGTTTTTATTTTTTTCGGTTGTGAGACATGTTCAGGTTGCAGGTGTGTCAGAAAAAAGGGGTGAAGAATGGTTGTGCTGATACCTTTCCAATTTTATAATAGCTTTCTGCTTTTTCTTTCTTAGATATGGGGACTCAGATGCGCGGCATGTTTTTTGTTGACCAGTCGGATCTACTCACATTGCAAACCATTTACCAATCACCGTCAGTGGTCTGTGCCTCATATGATAGGAAGTTTGATGGTCCAAAAGCGTCGTACAAGCAAAGTAACCACGAACAAGGGATCACTTCGCTCGGTTTTGCCTTGTTTTGCATCATTCATTACAATAACGGCCACAGCCCAGGGACATCAGTGCTCTGGCAAGTGTCCTCTGGGTAGGACGCTCTCCATTGGCAATAGGGTGTATTCTGAAAAGATTTTGTATATTGTAGGCAGAGGAGAAGTATGATCAATTTTTGCACCATATCCGACACGAGAGTGAGTTTTCTCGAATGATGAAGGGGTGAAGACACCAGGCTTTCCTACCAAGATACCAATAACAAACATAAGGTTGACCTCCATTGTCATCTCAATCTGTCATACTCACCCACTCCCCCACACCAACAGATGTGGGCACAGATTGGTCTATGAGAGGCACTTTGGATGCTTCTTTGCACACCCCTCTCCCTGCTGATGGTGGTGAGGATGAGTGGAAGGATCTCACAGCCCGAGCTGTGGCTTCAATTCAAGCACAAGAGTTAACAGAGATGGATGAAGAGGTGTGTCATGATGGTGGTGGGGATACCATATCCCACACTCTTTCCTCTTACATCCTTCCTCCTTCATTTTATGATGACAACTGTGATGGGGTGGTAGCCACAGCAAACACTCGCGCATTCCCTAGTGATATGTGTGTGGGTGTGGACAAGTCTTCAGCTCGTCCCCTACCCTCTTGACCCCGACTCACCATCGACTAGCACTTCTGGAAGTGAAGGTGAGTGCTGTCCACAGTCTTCACAGGACAATACCAGGGACTCACCCAGACGATCTTGAGTCTTGTTCCGGTGGAGAATCTCGCACCCTCTTTGGCAACAGACGGAGGAGACAATTCTGTTTCTGTTTCCAAAGATTTGCTGGGTGAGAGTTGTTATGTGGTGGTTGGTTCCTCCATTGAGGGTGTGAGAGAGTGAAGACGGAGGTTCCTCCAATGGAGGATCCTCCCACTCCACCATCTATAACCACCCCTTCACTGGTGACAAATGATGAAGGCAAAGATTATGTTCTGTAACCAATTGGAACCTCTAGAGAGGAAGGAAGTGAGATGATGGAGATTGATCACCCTCCTGTGGATAGTGTTGTTTCCCCAGCAGCCACTTCCTCTCAGTCACTGATGACAAAGGAGGGAGATCTGGCTTTGCCACCAGCTGATGCTGCCACACTTCCACCATTGAGGGATGAGGGAGATGGTGTGGTCGTGTCGCAGGCCCGAACCCCACCGTATCATCCATTGCCCGATGGGTTCTTTGAGCTCGAGTATCAGATGTCGACGGCTGACTGGACTCATGCAACTGCAGAGGAGTGACTGTGGATTGTCAGGTATGTGCAGTTCGGATTACACCAAGAGCATGGTCGTCTTCTGACACTACATAAGGAACTCTTTCGTCGCATAATCTCCGCTAATGCTAAACAGAAAGAGTTTGAAAAACAGGTTGGTAATTTTTTCTCTCTCTCTCACGTACTCTTTGGGAATCGATCTTCGGTTTGCATCAGACCGTGTTATGCTCACTTTTGTTACAACTAGACAAACAAAGCCAAACCGATGACTCAGTGAGACACTGTCCTTATGTGTGATGGATGATATACGATAATTCCCGTTTGTGCATTCAATTGACTACTTGTTGTTTCACTATGTAATGTAATGATGCTTTACATAGTTCATCGTTAATTTAACATCCTCTTCATCATTAATTAAACATTCTCACACGTGTTTGGTTTGCTTGTAGATGGATTCCTGACCATAATTCATCCTTATTTGTCATGTTCACAAGTGTTTATTTGTAGATGGAGACCAAGAGGACTGGTGATGTGGGAGTAGACCCGGGCTATTTTTTTTATATGTGACATTTATTTATCTTTTACTAATTTATTTAGTTATTTATTTTAATTGATGTAGACCTATTACTGCGATATTTTAATCGTTGTAGACCTATTATCTTGACATGTTTTGTCTGTTAACATGTGTTTTGGTTATTTTTATCCTGTAAACATTACCACTACTTTGTTGAAGTTGCCATCACCCATTTACAATCATGATGTACAATAGCAAGCAGTGTATGGATTGAGTTGTCGCACATCATGACGCGCTCCTTAGAGTGAGACCCACGTGTTTTCTGTGATTTAAACCTTGTGTTTTAAATGTTGTGTGTCTCCTTAGAGTGTAATTCGAGGTACCTCCTACTTGCTACTTGGTGCTTCATTTCTCAGTCTATAGGGGTTGCTGTTGCCTGTGCACAAACACAATGTACATTGGTAATCAGTGCATGGATAGAGTTATGACACCTTTTTGGAGTAAATGAGAGCAACGACGAGGATGACAAGATGGGGGAAAGAAGCTATGGAGATTACATAGCCAGAGAGTTGGAAGTACATGAACCGTACGTGCAAGAGCACACCTAGACGATGAACAAGGAGGGCTATTGCACACATATTGCACGCATATTGCACGCATATTGCACGCATATTGCACGCATGCTAAAACAAACAATTTATTTGACATGTGGATGAGTATTAGAGTGAGGACACGAATCTGAATTCGTATGCTTTATTAATCATTCATATCGAAGTTTTTTATTTACAACAAAATATAAATTCCTGTATATAAAGTTCTCCACATTCAACCTTGTCTTTGGAATATTATGCATCTCCTTGGAGTTTGATCTGAGCCACTCCCCCCCCCCTTACACCTTGCTTGGGTTCTCAGTCTAAAAAGTGAGTAGTGTATGGACGGTGTTGTCACACATTGTAACATGCGGAAAAAGGTAGCTTTGCTCTTTAATTACACTGGTTTGTCCACAATCATGATCTTGAATAGTGAGAGGTGTTTGGATGGAGTTGTCACACATCGTGAAAGTGGTGAGAAAAAATTAATGGGAAAACTTGCAAATATATATTCGTATGTGAAGTTGTCACACATCATGACAATTGTGAGAAAAATACTGGGAAAACTCACAAAGTCACGTGGCAAGTCTTTGTGTCGTCAAGGAGATGATCAATAATGTAACAACGAATGTGATTGGATGGTGAAAATTTGTGTTGTTAGGGATGCCTCAGATGTTGTCATGGAAATCCAAAGTGAGGCTTGGCTCCTTTCTCAAGCTTGGTGAGAAGGGGAAGTTCAAAAAGGCTCTAGACCACTCAAAATGCCGGATTTCGAGTTGTTTTTAGCTTTTTAAGGAACTGTGCCATTTTTACAGCTTCTCCCACACTTTTCTGCACATTTGCCCTCTTCTGATTGACTTAGAGCTTGCTATGAACTCTCTGATTGGCCAATGAGGAAATCTAGGAGGGTACCGATCTGTTCACACTATGCTACTCACAGTGCAGGTACACTATCACTAATTTAGCAATGGGAGAACCATCATAGGCCTGTTAAGGGAGGTGGTCTCTGTACAGTCTTTACAGGACAGGACAGGACAGTCTTTAACACAGGTTAGACTGTATATCGACCATAAAAACATTGGCAAATAGTAGGCTATACAGATAGGTTTCAATTAAAAATGGAACTAGTAATTTGACTGTGAACTTTCACAAAATGCAGTACTTGAAAAGAATATATTTTTCCATATTTTATCTTTAAGCTTTTGGCTATTGTGCCGTATACCTGTCAACTAGTGATTCAAATTTTAAGCTGACTTTAAGCTGAACTTAAAGCTAACTTTAAGCTCAAACCTTTGATTGAAAAGCTAAAATGGGCTCAAAAATATTATTTTTAATTCTGTAAAATTATGATTGCAACCAAATAATTGAGGAAAACACTGTTATAATACTGCGTCATAATAATTAATAATAATATGATAATAATAATTACATGTACATAACTGGTAGTATCTAATTGAAGGGCTGTTGCAAACTTTATTTATTGAAATACCGGAGCTGCTGCCATCTATAATTCTATCTACCTGTATTTAGTAGCAAATCACTATAACTTCAAAGTGACAAGTTTTGGACACACTTGACTGGGGTTGTACTTGGGACACACTTGACTGGGGTTGTACTTGGGACACACTTGACTGGGGTTGTACCAATGCTCTAGTTCAACTACTCTGTTAATTCAAAAATATGTAAAGTTAAAAGTCTGTTCTTCTTGCAGAGCTCAAAATACTTTTTTGCCACTTCTTAGCCAAGAACAAACTAATCATTTTTTAAAATCATACATGAATATTTCTGCTGCTTTCTATGAGTACTTCACCTCTAAGCAGATATACCATGAACTGTGTGGGGAGTTTACTTACCTTCGATGAGGTAGACTGAGAGTGCCTTATAGCCGCCACACTTAACATTATCATCAAGGTGTGCGTCGCAGGGATCTTTACATGTCTCCTCATCCAGCTGTCCATTTCTGTTGTAGGTATCATCACCACACCAACATTCACTAGACTTTTTTAGTCCAAGGTACTTGAAGCCTGCAAATATTGCACTGATGGTAGATATACTATGAAATCGTGGACGTTCACAAACTTTTCTGAGTGGGGCTCTTTACTGGGTGGGAGTGGGCAACCCCAGTGCATGCCGGAAACTTTTGATTTCCAAGTATGCTAAAAAGGCAGGAAAGTGCATTTTCAGGAGAAACTTTGAATGATTTTGTGTTTTGAAATCAGAAAACTCTGATTACTTACTACTTTTTCCAAGATCAAGGAATATTGTCTTCAGGAGAAATCGAGAGCAAGGTTATCTGACAAGGAGAGTGAGACGTAAATACTCAGAGATCTTGCAGCAAGAGCAACAATGCATTTTGTTGCATCTTTCCTGTATTTCATGTCAGAACAAAAAAAATAAACACAAAAATAATGAGGCTATCAAATACTCCTGTACAAAAGTAAATGATTTAGATAAGCCCCTATCTCAGTATCAGTAGACAGACAATTAGGCAGGTTCCAACAGGAACTATTGGTAGCCCGCTACAGCTATTACTTGTTAATGTAATATATAAGCCAGGACATTGACTGCCTGAGCGCATGCTCAGTTTAGGTTTAGTATTGGAATGGCGACTTATATTTGTGATGTCAGCACCCTTCAGGTGCAGCAATTTTATTAAGTAATAAAATAATTATATTTACATTCAATATATTTATATTAATTCTGAAATCAGTTTGGGCCACTCTCTCATATAACAGATATAGTAACGGTATTCAAGCTCGCAAACAGTTATGGCCAACAGCTTGGTTGGGCCAACAGTCAGTTCGGGTCAACAGCCAGTTCGGGCCGACAGCCAGTTTGGGCCAATAGTCAGTATGTAGTTTGGGTCAACAGCCAGTTCGGGCCAACAGCCAGTTTGGGCCAACAGTCAGTAGGTAGTTCTGTTCAATAGCATGTTCGGGCAGAAAGTCAGTTATTAAGGCAGTGGACTTGTCATACTAATTACAAGATTGCAGTAGTATATAAATCCGGAAATCATACGTTTGGTGCATAAGCCTTATAATTACAACTGTGTAGTTGAGCAGATCCGTAGGAGACGTACCGTAGTTGCAAGTCTACTCCTCCACCCAAAAATCCATTACAGTTAAGCATACTAAAAGTATGGGTATGAAATTATCGGAGTTTTAAGCAATGGACAGTGGGACGCAATTTTACTTTAGAACACCTTTACCAGGTTAATCGTTGTGTAGACCTACTTTGGATCTGTTGGCCAAGGAGGGTAGGAAATATTTAATATTTTCCAATTATTGTTATAGTATGCATATTATAAGAGGCTCATGAATTGGATCACTCGTCTGATGCTATATCAGTAGTAGGGCAGTTGAAGAGACTATTCTACATTCTAGGGTTCTAGGGTTCTATATTTGATCTGTTGACAGTTCTTCAATATCTCTAAGCGGTGTGCGAACATTATATTGGAACATGATTTCATATGGCATTGGAAAGGTCAGTAGTATACCTGCTATGCAGTTATAATGGAGTGAATGTACGGTAGGTTGTGTTTGGTTTGTAATATTTCAGGTGGTAATCCAGAAGCTGGGCTAGTCGAGGGAAGCCGACCTGGCCTCCAGTATTTTACCTGCTGATCAGAACACAGTGGGTAACTTAAGGGTTAAGAATCTTGACCATGAATTCTTAGCAGATAAGTTTTTACCACAGTGGGAATCGTGCTATGATGTTGCTATGGGTGCTATGATGTTGCTATGGGTGCTATGATGTTGCTATGGGTGCTATGATGTTGCTA
>JAOQGN010251969.1:0-10393 GCA_027564295.1 Himantozoum antarcticum | reverse complement strand
TATTTTTGGCGAATTTTGAATTAGCGAAATTTAAAATCACACAAAGTGTTATTTTCTATATAAAATCTTTAAATTTTGCAACTAAAACTCTTAAAATTGTTGAGAGAATTAAATATTAGCGCAATTAATTATTGGCGAATTTTCCATTAGCGAAATTAGCTAAAATTAATTCCAACCAATAATTTCTTCCAGTAGGGTATATTCATATTCGATTAGATTAGAAATTAATTTGTCAATTTAAGTAGATGTTATGCCGACTGGAACTGAATCTTATTTCTACTGTGTATTTGTTTTCTAATTCTCAAGGACAAGCGCATCCAGTGGCAACGAGAAGCAGGAAACTGGAGAGAGAATGATCGATTTTGGAATTCTAGCTCCTGCAGTATTACCTAATACAGAGGTTGAAAGGTTGGATTGTAATAGTTATCACCGGTTTTTGAGTTGTAAAAACTGTCATCCACGGTTTCAATTGTAATTTACTTTTTGAAATAAAAATTAAATAACTGCTTGCAAATAACATAGTAGGAAGTAGGAACTTGGTGTACCGAAAAACTCCCTGCTTATTCGAGAGTATCTGAGGTATCATGTAACCATGGCCACTAGTCAGCTTTTGTCTTGTAAATATATTTGTGTAACATTGTCATTATTGTCATCAGTACTGGTTTATGCACGCTGTATATATATTAACATATACTATTCTCATGCTCTATGTGGTGGGAAAGCCTGTACTCTGAGGATATAATTTTACATTCGGTGCTGCATTACTTACAGCATGGAGTCATTGGAGGCGGTCGCTGAGGAGAAGGTGGACACTAAGACTACCAAGAAGAACAACGTTAGACCGGCCACTCAGTCCGCCAGTGACCAGAAGAGGTCATCGAGTGCTAAATTACTCAAGAATGAACTGAGTAACATGTTACAGAATACACCATCACACATGCACCTTAACAAGGTAACCGGTACTTCAAGCAAAACAGATAGTAAAAGGATGTACGAGTTCAACCCCATGTTAGCCCCCATAAATCTATTATTCCTACAACATCATGTTCTAGCAGAATCAATTTGGACTACAACCCTACACGGAAAAGGCAGCAACTAAAAAAGCACAACTATTGCTTTTGCAAATTATTGTATGGTTAATGGCGGTAATTAATTTGTTTTCATATTTATATTATTTTATATTACTTCTAGTATTGGAATGATTCATTTTAACTGTGTGTAGCAAATAATAATATATGTTTAGTCTCCTTATGATCTTTCAAACTCTGGGAAAGAGAGATAAGAAACTTCTCCATGCTTGTTAAAGTCCAGAATTTGTATTTGCTGAAACCTATCATTGAGATCTGTCTTTGCTTATTGCATCTCAACCTAAGTTTATCATTGAGATCTGTATTTGCTTATTGCAGGTCAACCTAGGTTTATCTATATTGTACGCTAGACAAGCACTAGGAACTATACTAGCTAACTGGTCACTGACTGGACCTAGAATCACAGCTCAGCTGCTCAACTGTGAGCAGCATAATCTTGCCTTAGTACTCGATGTGCTAAACCGTGACACTAGCAATCTCAAGCTGTTTGAGCAGGTAATGTGAAGCCTCATTATTAGTAGCGGCGAATGTATTATACTCAATACTCATAATTATTAACGTTTGACCTACCCAGTAAAAATAGGGGTAAATGTAGGAATTGAAGTGAAATGGAATAAATTGAAATGAAATGAAGAAAATTTTAGGAAACCGAGGAAGGTGGCACAATAATTTTACGGTTACAAAAGATAGTTATTTTAAATTAGCATTGATAGCTAAATATAATTTTCTGGGTTACTAAATGTTGCAACTAGTAACAGCTTGAGGGTACATAAAGTAATTTATAATGGGTGTGTTTGGTGAGTATAATCAGTAGACCGATGGAACATAATTTCAAAACAATCAGTGCATCTCAGCCTTTTAGCCCCCAGCCTGGTGAAATTGGCACAGTGCCTTTCCAATTATGGATTCTTATTGGTGAATTTTTTGTATTTGTGGTTTATTAATTTGTCTCCAAGTGTCTGGAGGTTATTGGCATTTCGAAAATGTTGCAAAATGGTGTAACAAAGAAACATAATATTATGTTATGAAGATTCCGTGACAGATGTTTCGATGTTGTTGCAGGTTGTATCAAAGGTAATGAGCTGTTGTAGTGAAGATTACCTGCAATCCGTGGCAGATGCTGCCTCTTGTTTCATGGAGGAAAGAAAGCCTGCAACAGCAGTCAGAGAATCTCCTCACCAAAAACATAAGAAGGTGAAAGGAAAAGTACACCTTGCTAGTGCCTCCGTGTTATTGGTGACATTTGACAAATGGTGAGAACAACTCATAGTTAAACATGGCAATACTACCAATGTTTGCTGAATTGTATAAATGTTCGCTGAATGTAATACAATTACTAATTATTTAAGGTGCTCCACTTATTTATTACGAGAATTCTATTTAATTTATATCGTGACGTTATGATGGTGCTATGTACATGTTTCGTACATGTATGCTATCAATACACCTGAATGACCTTACTATTGGCACTGAATGACCTTACTATTGGCACTGAATGACCTTACTATTGGCACTGAATGACCTTACTATTGGCACTGAATATTCGCAATCCCTGGTCTTATTATTATGTACTTCTGAATGCTTGCCGATGCTTGCTGATACTTGCATATGCATTTCGATACACTCCATCTATAGTAGATATGATAATATCTGTATATTTATGATATTATTTGATATTATGATTATTATAGCTGTAGTACGAGCCCTGAGAGTAGCCTAGATATTGCCTCTTCTCCTGATATGAAGAAGAATCACCGTCATTTTAGTGGACCCAAAGACAAGTGGAGAGATTTTGAGATACCAGGAAATACCCTGTACTTTACTTATCAGCCAGCAGGTGGGCACTAGTACTTCATGTATACTTACTGTGCTCACGGTATGCTTACTTTACTTACCGTACCAACTGTATGGAGTGTATGCTATAGGCGTGACCTAACTCACTTCAACTTGCACAATGTAATTCTAATTCAGATGTTTCTATATCCATGTTTCTTGGTTCTGACTATCCGATGCAGTTGCAAACCAAATTCAAAGCTATCAGGCCTACCTGTTTATTTAGTAGAATGTTAATAGATGCTGAAGGCATATCAAATTTCTTATTCTATTTTTCATATGTAATGTGCATTGTTATTCAAATTAAATTTATTGGATAATTCTAAAGCATGTTATTATATTGATTGTGGCTTGGGAGTTATCATCTCATTGTCAATGGTAAGGTAACTCTCAACTGTTCAGCATGGGACTAGTGTATTGAATTTAAATTGTCCTGTACTGCAATTATTGTGTTTATGCAACTGCATTATCAAATATGCACTCAATTAATTATCCTACAAATTCAACTCATTGTGTTCCAGTTGCTCATCAAGTGGTATATCCAGTTCTGAGCACTTAGATGTGATGTGGGTAGATCATGTGGGTAGATCATGTGGATGTTTTATTCTTTCTTAGGGTCAGATAATAATAAATGGAAGTTTACGGTCAATTCTGCTGCTAGTAGTGCATATGGAAGCTTCTTTTCTGGCTTTGTAATCCTCAATCATATCCTGTCTACTCCCTCATACTGCAGGTTCGTGAACTCTCTCAATCATTTATAATTAAAAAAGTTATTGTCTATATATACACCGTGATCAATGCTTGGTTGAATGATAATTATTGTTCTGTTTGTTCGGTATAAATGTATTACTGATCATGTTTTCAATTATTCCTAAAAAAAATGTGCTGAAGTCTGCTTTTATAAGGATATACATTGTATAATATGTAGCAGCCCACACTACATGCAGAGCTATACTGCTGACCAGTATTGAAAATCTGACCTCTGGATCAGTGCAACCACCACGTAACCACAAACACCACATCACCACTTGAGTTCCATGGTTACTTGGCTACTGAGCTACTCTGTCACCATTTAGATTTTATTTGGCAGTGTTAGCTTGCATAATATTCTAATTTATTATAATTATTATTATTATTATTATATTATTATAATAATTGTTTGTAGAATTATAGATTCAAGCACCCTGTGGCAAAGGTTAATAGTAGTGGCATGCAAGCAGAAGGGAGCACAGCGACTTAAGGCTATTCAACTATTACTCTATTTACTTAAATCACACACCAAGTGGTAAGTCAATATACAATCTACATGTACATGCCTACATGCCTACATGCCTACATGCCTACATGCCTACATGCCTACATGCCTAGCTACTCCATTGCTTCACACAATGTAACCCGCTTTGCATATAGACACGGTGACGTATCGGCACAGTGACGCATTGGCAAGGGACCAGTAGTGTCTAATCAGCTATATCAAACTGTCTAAACTAAATTTCTCAGCTGTTATTCATAAGCCTATGTCAAGTTCACCTTCTGCAATCATAACACAACCTGGATAGTTCAATTGGTATGATGTACATATAACATGTAGGTGTTGGTGTTGCTTGAGTGGGAGAGTTAGAGCCACAGATTAATACGCACCTCCCAATGTTCACCCATCGCATTCCCCACTCATCCCATTGTGCACACATCCCATTTATCCCATTTCACACTCATCCCTTTTCGCACTCATCCCATTCCCCGCTAATGGCATTTAATTTCTTTCTATTTGAGTTCACCAAATGGACTAATACATTCACATACTTTGTGCTTAAATTAAGTTATTTATCCTCTAAGATGCAAGTTCATCTATCGGCTGACCTGATTGGCATCATTTATCCTTTATTACAGTGATGATGACCCAAACTTTAATGGTCCCACAGAACTGAAAATGGACCTGAGATACTTGGCCCCACTCTGGAGGCTCTACGAGACGATGAGTGAAGATCATGGGCCAGAGCAGACTACGCCCCTCCTAAGGGCTTTAACTGAACTATTTGTGGTGGCTGAAGATGTAGCTATGGTATGTAATATGCAAGGCATAATAGCTACATGTACACATATATCACTGTTTGCACACTATTATAGACTGCAAACTTATGATCCATTCTATACTCCTGCCGGGCATACGTCGCTAAGATTTACCATTATTGATTGCCTATCGAAAGCAGCTGCCATATTTGGTCAAATTTGTTATCAATGTATATCGTGTGTATTGTATATTTATTATAGCATCTATATATTGTATATATTACTATTATATCATCTATATGTTGTATATATTACTATTATATCATCTATATATTGTAAATATTACTATTATATCATCTATATATTGTATATATTACTATTATACCATCTATATATTGTATATATTATTATACCATCTACATCTATGTATTGCAGCAATGGGGAATAGCTGGAAAATTCATGTCGTCTATGATAGACCCGAAAATTCTCCAACCATCATTAATAAATGGCCTGAAAAGAGTATTGGCGTTATCATCTGCGATAGGCCATGACACTGGCTTTACTGCTGTCGACACAAAGACATTATCATGATGAGGTCATAGTACATGGGCTGAGGTGCTTTGTACCAATTACAATCAGGAGGAGACACCGTATTATAGTAAGCCAGGGTAAATGAGAGCTGATATTGACAGAATATGGGATAGTCCTGTAATACCCATACTGAAGACTGTTGGTTGTGATTTGTATAGCTGGCTTTCTAAGATACATATATTATATTCGTATGATACTTAGACGAACTGACGAACACTGTATCTTCTTTTTAATCAAATTCTTGTCCATTAGATTATCTACATTATTCGACATTGTTCCCACACAGGACACTTACTCTAATGCGTATAGAGTCTAAATGTTTTCTTTGTTTCCTGATTCATGCGTGCTATTGCAGGACTTATGATGGGAGATGGCCACTGTGTGTTATACGTATTTCTAAAAATTATTTTTGTTACTAAATTCTAGTATTATATACGGGAATTTATTTATTTTAGTGTATTTTATTGAAATTGAAATAAAATTTGATTTTGTAAAATTTGCTCAACCACTGATGCAAAACTCGACTTATGCACCCATTTACTTTCCGGGGTACATTGGATTGTAAACCACCGCTACTGGTCCTACGCTGAAGTACTGTACAATAACCATGTTTGCATTGCGTACTTTACCACTTACCCAAAGATCCTTAATCTATTTAGTGATCTTTGACTTACCCATACCTTGCTCTATCTCGTTAACATATTGTATTAACATTTTCCTATTACACTTTGCTAATAGTAGGAATAAAAGGATGATATCAATTATGTGAATTCTTCCCACTATGCACACATTATATCATATTATTTACCCACAGATCCTCACGAAATATGTTACTATTGACTGTATTTGCAAAAAGTTACTGCTATCCTAGCAGGGTTATAGCATGATGTGGCTGCCAGCCGTTAGGTAGTCTAGAAGAGTATAGCTTACTCCATGGTGTATTTGTCTGCCAGCCGTTAGGTAGTCTAGAAGAGTATAGCTTACTCCATGGTGTATTTGTCTGCCTGCCGTTAGGTAGTCTAGAAGAGTATAGCTTACTCCATGATGTATTTGTCTGCCAGCCGTTAGGTAGTCTAGAAGAGTATAGCTTGCTCCATGGTGTATTTGTCTGCCAGCCGTTAGGTAGTTTAGAAGAGTATAGCTTACTCCATGGTGTATTTGTCGCAGGACGGAGACATATCAACAAAATACTGATTGATTTAACCGATTGGAAATGGAAATTAATAATGTCAAATTTTATGATGCTAAATTACTTCAACCTCATAAAATGCTAGTTTTCGATTTGCATACACACTACTGAAAAGTGAAAACTATGCTAATGAGGTCTCATGAGCATGTTTTGTTGCACACTGCGTGGCAAATATTATGCTGGTACCTTCCTTTCTTATCGGCACATTCCTCTGCTTCGAGGAGAGTGCGTACTGTGGTCAGGTGTATTACAAGTAAATCAAGGAATTTTTTCAAGAAAACATTTGGGAATTGTTGCTCATGCATGTATTATCAGAACATCCCTACCAACAACTCTAGTTAGCAGGCATCTCAAAGAGACACACTAGCAATGCATCTTCTATTCCGAACATGAACTTCACGTCTATCTATTTGAACTGATAGTCAGTATTTAATTGTGAACCGCTTCAGTCCCTCTTTTTTGCAGGCGAGTATCATTTGATCACCTGATATAGCAATGTCAAGGACTTTCTTGGTCGTCTTCAACTCATCACACCTCAAAATTCTCAATAGCTCACCTGTTAACATAACAGTTGAATTACAATATTATGTGAACGTGGTGCCTTCGTTAAATACATTTTCATTCCAAAAGCATCTAAAGCTCAAGTATTGTTATCCCGATTTTATATTAAAATAAACATTCTGTTTGCAGCCGAGCAATTGTTTGCAATATTAGCAAGATTTGAGAACAATAATTGATTTCAATACAGACAGACATAACTCATAGGTCAAACACAGACGAAATATTGTTCAAACACTGCCTTTTATAAAAGTTCATACTCAAAAAATTATGACAATGCATCCCTAATGTACTGTAGGCTGTAGCGTACATGGATTTCATAGACTTAACATATTGAAATTGGTAAATTTAACCAGATGAACATGCAAAATAAATTACTCCCAAGTACCACATACTTGTGTTCTCATTGATTCCTATGGTGATGTCATAATGGGTCATTGTGATGTCATTGGTGATGTGACTAGCCAAAGTACCCAGGCCACGATTTGCTTTATAGCTTTGTGTTAAATGGAAAGTTTTAGCTGGTTTATACCGTTGTAATGTATTCTATTCTATCCACGGCTGGGCACAAGATTTGGTGATAAAGTTTTGAATCCGGGACTTTGAAACTACCGGTTCATTATAACCGAGTGTGCGTGGGTGTACGGAATACGAAATTAGGATTACGGACTATTCATTACCTCTCGTCTCGTAAATGAATATTTGAAGAATGCAGTTGAGGTTTTGGGTTGGCGCATATACAATGTAGTTAATCTATTGCATAAGTTATCTCACCCATTGACACCCCGTTTCAAAACGGCAGTTTCGAATAATCCCGGACTCGTTCATTCAATTCAGTACAAAAACTATGTTCTTACCTGCAGGTGATATAACAGTCACTCCATCTTTACGTGAGGCAGCATATATAAGATTTGTATTCGCATCATAAGCTATACCGGAAGCGCTAACAGGACATCTCCAGATTTTTGTAAGCCCAGTCTCCCTGTTAACTTGATACTTGGTAACATTTTTTTCAGTTAGATCTCCTATCAAAATGCTGGAATCGGGTAGAGAACAAATGGCCAGAGGGGATTTCATATCATCAAGTGAAAATTTGGTTGCATCGGTGCCAGGATTAAGGGATAACACCGTCAGTTGGCCCTGACCAACATAATACACATCATCTCCATGTTGTGCAAGACGATTAAGGGTATTTCGTTGGTTCTTAGTTGCACAAAGGTACCTCCGCCTCTCAAGAGTGTTAGGATTGATAACTGTAATCAGAATGAGATTTTTTTCGCGATATCTATTGCTTATATAATTATGCGTTACAGCCATCATCTCTTCAAATGGCTGTATAACATCAGAGCACACCGATCTATCACCTCCTGTTGACACAATAACATTCATTGTCTCGAGATCCCTTATCTCTGGTCCAATATTAGTTCCGCAAAGAATCCTTCCATCTATGGTAGACTTTACTGAGTAAAACGTTTTTGCATGATCACAATGTACATCAATGAACTCAATGGTCGATGGAACTATATTTACCAATTGTTGATTCAAGTATCTCTCATCAGCTACAATTATATCAAAGTGAACCGCCTTAAAATAATTATGTAGATATTGAATGGAGATTGCGAGAGCAAAATTGAAAGCAGCAGTGACTCGTAAGACAACGCTCGATTCACAGATAACCTGAACTCTGGTGAAATTTTGTATGTACTATGCATTTGTGCAAGATCACCAATTGCTATACTATGTACATACATGTACATGTGTTGCCAACAGTCTTTGATCTCTGCCAAATAAATATGATGGCTTTATAATTGCTAACACGGATAGCCTATGATGTATAATGGTAGAAAACTTCCTCTGGTGAGGGAGGCATGGGTCCAATCTCAGGCCTCGACCAATTCTGGTTTATTCCTAAGTTATGTCAAATACTTCAAAAGATGATATATATATATATATATATACACACATATGCATGTATATATATATGGCTTCCATTGCCTAGCAGAGCCGGGAGTGCGCTCCACCCTTCTTCTGATAGCAATGGCTGGTGACCTTATTCTCACCTGCTGGACAACTAATGGATTTACCACATTTCAAAGTAACAAGCTAGACTGAGATAATCCTGTTTGGCAATCAGGAATTAGGGGATGCCCTTCTTCTAGCACAAATGATACTCAAAATAGCTCAAGGTTCATGGTTCAAGCTTTGCACGCCTTGGTCATTGTGGTAAAATATTCTACTTGCAACTGTATAACCAGAGAAAATATACATCTCACTTTGCTTTAGTTTATCACCAGTTGTGTTGAGATGATTTTAATCACCAAATTACTCATATCTGATAGTGTACTCCACAATATCCGCCTGACTAGTCACTGGTTATGCACCATAACAAAGTGGAATGAAAGTATGTATGTTTATATGTAGCCTGTGAGGGATTCACCCGACCTCCTGACCCCCGCCAAGCTCCCGCAGCGCTTGGCACAGGCTATTTTGAACAGGCTTTTGCTACAGAGTCCAAGAGTGCTGCTGCTGCAGCTGGTGCCGCCGCCATCGCTGCTGCTGCCGCCACCGCTGCTGCTGCCGCCACCGCTGCTGCCGCCACCGCTGCTGCCGCCGCCGCTGCTGGAGTTTATGTTGCTTTCAGTTACTCTGCAAGAATTACTTAGATACTTGCCTGAATGCACCAATATTTTCAACTCGAATGCACACGGTTCAGCAACAACTTCTTTGGCATTCTCAAAATCACTACTCTGACACGTATATTCCTTGATAAGCTTGATGTCATGATAATAATTTATCATTTCTTGTGAAGACTCCAGCATCAGCTTCACATTATGCCTGTCAGCCGTTAGTCTAGATATAAACACTTCTACTCTGTTGGTACTTTCATCAAGATAGCTTTGAATCTCAGACTTCAACTTTGCCGACTGCCTTCTAGTGGCAATGATCTGTGTGGAAGAGAATGCATGAATATGTTAACTATACAGAAGGAAGTCTTTGTGGAAGAGCACAATCACATGAAAATCCAATTTACTGATATGTTTGCGAGATTCAGTGAGTTTCAAGAAGCATCAGAAGCAGCCTATTTCCTTACGTTCCATATACATGTGCAACTAAAAGATGCAAA
>JAOQGN010251968.1:0-16998 GCA_027564295.1 Himantozoum antarcticum | reverse complement strand
CTTTCACAACTTGGGTAAAAAGTCCCTGTGCATTCAATGCTTCTATTTAAAAAAGGGTGGCATGGCTCCTTTAAATTCTTAGAGCTTAAATATTATATACTATATTGCTGGTAGTCGTAATTATAATTATGATAACTCGCTGACTCTTCATCAGGTGAAGAGAACTTTCCAGTCTACTTTTTTTACAGCACTGAATCTTTCCACAAGTTGAAACTTTACACCTACCTCGTTTTCCATTTATATAAATTATATTGAATATTGCTGTACATGAATATATCAATTATTTGCCAGTCAGTCAGTCCGTTAATGCTTTCGAAGTTTCTATAACCATTGTTTCTGTATTTGAGTAAAGTTCTGAGCTAGCAATGTGCCATATACCAGGGTTCTTGCACCTGGCACTGCTATGATACTGGGCTGATGACCGGAGGCCAGTGACAATGCAAATAAATTTCGCAATGAGGCAGCTCACGGCACTAAAAATATAGTACGGCCTGATTTTCGAAAGGAAGATGCTATCTAACAACTCATATTATTTCTGAAAAGTTAACATATGCATTGACAGTGCCCCTATGTGTGTGTTCACAAGTTGACATGTGCATTGACAGTGTGCCCATGTGTGTGTTCCCAAGTTGACATGCTTGTCAGTGCCCTAGTGTGTTTAGCAGGACTACAAGTATGCATGAATCAACAGTATATAAAAGTAATACTATATTTAGCTGTACTCTTATCGCACGTCATCTGATGAGCTCTATATTGATTTAGTGAATAGAATACATACATGCTTGTTTGTCACCAATGTCAATATATTTACTCGGCTCAAATTAGCAGAGATACATATCGGCTGGGTAACATAAAAATTGCAGCAATTCAAATTTGAATTATCTACTATATTATAATCCTAAGAATTGTGCATGATTCAGGAATCGTGTAATTATTTGCTAGCCTTAGATTATGTTGTGCTAAAGTTATGTTAAAATCCTTTAGTTGTCTCACAAGTAAGGAATTATAGTGGCTGAGGCCAAAGCCACCATTTACCTCACCCGATTTACTCTCAGAAAATAGGGCTGGCGCACATCTAGGCAGTTTTAAGGTTCGAGCCTTTCCCAGAGGCCCCAGAGGCTGCAAGTGGCGCAGATGAAAGCGAATCCGGGTGACCTAAGTGATGACATCAACCTATTGAGGCTGGACTATCCCTACTCCCTAAATCTGTAGAATACAGTATTTTCTGTTGTGACAATGATGGTTAGCAGACTTTGCACGTTGTCATATCCACTCGGTGCGGTACACCACTCGGTACTTTGAAATCACTAGCAGCACAGGTCCAAGTCACAATGTGTACGTAACTTTGAATCTTTTCAATAGGCAGGCAACTCCAAAACCTCTGATGAATTTTGTCTATTCGAATTGCCTGATTACGTAAAATATTATGTTATTACAATATTATCATAAATATTTAATAAGTTATTATAACATGTATATTTATAAGTGCCGGTCTTATATTTTATTGGTACATTATGTGAATATGAATGATAGAGCTAAACGTGTGATATGACATGTGGAAGCTGGAAATGAATAGATAATTGGTTGGAATTATTCGTGTAATAAATGACTTTCTCGCTGGAACACATGCATATTATCAATATTTATCTCACAATTATCGACCGCAGTATTCCAAATTTGGAGCTTAAAATTTAAGGCTCTATCGCTCTACACGGCTCTCTCATTAGCCTTTATCCAGAATAATATTTTCAAATTTTGAAGTTTTATTAATTGCAGCTATGCAATGATGTTGAAACTGTCTAAGTGTGGATCAAAGTGTAAGAAAACGCACAAATTTGCTTGACATTTCAATAGAAGGGCTGTCATGGTAGAAAGAAAATTATGTTGCAATAAATGTGTTGCACATTTTCAATATGGAACTAGATTTGCCTATCAAATCCACATTTGCTTAATACATACACATGTATAAAACAGCTTTGATGCAGCATGGTTCTAAAATAGCAGGTTTTAGTTTTGAGTATCAAGAAACATTTGGCAAGCTTCACAGCTTCACCACCGCCAACATCTACCACCAAGTTATATTCAGATGTGAATAGCCGTTGCATAACCATTGCCAGTGCATGATGCATCATTGGAGTAACATATTTAGGTAAGCATGACCTGTAACCATTTTGTGGCCACTGCCTTGCATTATACAGTCATGGAGTTGTCAGCCCACAGTCAGCATGAAATCATGGGCTGACAACTTCTTTTTCCACAGAAAATCAGTTCAAGGAGCCAGCAGCTGCTCATTTGCTAACAGTAATGTGTACCATAATACGGGACAAAGTAAGAATCAGTTGGATGTGTACCAGCAAGAAAATATACATAATATCAACATTGTATGAATTTGAATTAGAAAGCATTTGCATTGCATGGCTACTATTTTCAGACAATCTCATGATATTATGGAAAATACGAAATCATCATAATACATGTATATAAAAAAGCATATATATCAGGGATAATCATACATAGATATGAGGTATAATTAGTCAATTAGCATGTAACTATTGAGGTAAGACTTAGGTTTGATTCAGCGGGTTCTTGCTACAGTACCCGCTGAATCAAACGGGTACTGAATCAAACAGTGAAGACAAAGTTTGAGTCTTCACTCAAACTTTGTAAGAGTGAAAAGTTTGAGAAGAATGCTCCGAAACCATAAATTCCAGTAATTCCTAAAGGAACAGGCTTGATGAAACCAGTCAATGATGGCTGCCCATTCACTCTACCAGCTTAGCAGAAGGGTAGCTGGAGTACTCAACCCACCGGTTGACTTGTATATAATGAGCTAGAGGAAGATCAATGGGTATAAGGAGTTACCTCCTTTTAGCTATATTATATGAGTTGCATAGCGTCTCCATAACATATTATGATCTAGGATTCTACATGTAGGTAAATAAATAAACAATGATGTACAAAGTTTTAAAAATCATGTTTATTTCACGAGGAGTGTCTTACAAATGATCAACAGCTAATAGATCTTTAACCACATCACACACACAAAAAAATATATAGATTCACAGAAAAATTGGAAAAACAAAAGTACTTTAGACATCAGTATTTATGTAAATCAACATGGTTTTGAAATCTAGAGCATTTTAAAACCCATTTCATCAGTAAACTAGATCATATTATCTAGCATTGTGATTGAGTAAATGATGGCGCGAGATTGCGAATTGATAATGAAGATGCTATACAACCCATATTTTATGACTGAAGGGACGCAACTTCTTATACACATTGATTTTTCCTCTAGTCCACTATGTACAAATCAACCGGTGGCCCGAGTACTCCAGCTAACAGAAGGGCTAAAGGGAAGCCTAAACTGTTTAGATTCTAGACGTTCACTATTCGTATACTACT
This sequence comes from Himantozoum antarcticum, assembly GCA_027564295.1. Taxonomy (NCBI): domain Eukaryota; kingdom Metazoa; phylum Bryozoa; class Gymnolaemata; order Cheilostomatida; family Bugulidae; genus Himantozoum; species Himantozoum antarcticum. Next base: position 13,593 of record JAOQGN010251968.1, on the reverse strand, counting down.
TGTTTCTATGCTCATCAGCTGGTTGGCTAGAAAGTGTCACTATTAATTTATCAATCACATCGACTATTAGAATTCAATAAGTCTGAATCAAGGGTAGCTCAATGCCCACACCTCTTTTATTACGAAATTTAATTTTTACTTTGATTCTTTCAGCATCATTGTATTCAATGCGAACTGAATTACTGGGATTGCACAAAATGAAGGCGGACAGGTGTATAGTAAGCATTGTAGGAGTTTCTAAGTACAAATCATGTGACATAATGCCACAGATTTGTTCTGATTCTACAATAACACTAGCAGCCTTTGCAATGATTTCTTTTTGTTGGGTGTAAAGAAATGTTACAACATAAGTGGATAAAGAGACTGGTAGCATCTGCAATGTACCACTGATGCCACATTCCAAGTCTGTCTGTCTGTCTGTCTGGGGGCAATAACCATACCCATCAGACTTTTCTTGCATAACTGGAGATGAACCAGATTATATAAATTGAAAATTCTGATACTTAAATATTTACTTTACATAATAATCATTTTCTCTTTTCTTACATCTAATTTACTTACTGTCAGTTCAGCAAATACTTTGATGTATTTGGTGTAGACTGTATGTATTTGTGATGGAGTGTGGCTCTACCCTCCCTTCCTGGAAAACTAATATGACCTATTGAGGATACTGTTCTAGGGCTGTTATTGCATGTTCAGAGTGTTGGCTCAGCTCTCAGTGTATACGTGCCCAAGTCAAATGCTAGGCATGCAAGGATGTTTGTGTCAAAGATATTATCAAGCCCTAGATGTACAGCATTATGTCTGTAAGGCTGAATGCTGTAACTATCCCTTTTGCAGTTGATATATTCATTCATGCCCATATCCGTACTCCATGCTAGCTTACAGGAAGTGGATTGGCCCTGTGAGTTATCTCCTCTTGCATTAAGCCAGAAAATCGGTAAAATATGCCAGCAAATATGGAATCGTTTCAATTACAACTACACTGTTTTGAATGAAATGAGAATCAGCAAATTGTTCTAAGAAATAACCTTGTAACTGTTAATAGAAATGACAGAAATTTATAATTTGCATTTTCAGAACACGCTACCTTTTAGGTGGCAGCTTCTGGCTTGTATAAATTAACCTAAAACACAATTACATTCGTTTGACATAAATTCTTAGTAGTGATTATAATTTATGATATAATAGTACTAGGCACTGGCACTGGTAGTAGCCTTATTCAGTACAATAATAAAATTGCAAATTGCTTACTACTTATTTCAATTAGTTTTATTCTACAGTAAAACCAATTAGATACAAAGAATACTTCGTTGAACTTGCAATTTAAGCAGTACAATTAGATTTCGCTTTAATGTTTTCATACCTGAATTCTTATTGAGTGCCTGGAATAGCAGGCAGTGGGCATCAGGCACTTATCGGCGACCAGGTCTCGTGTGCCACACAATCTGATTTGGATGCACCTATAAGCCACAGCTCACAATAATTCTACCTTTGATAATTGAACTATTCAAAATGCTATGCAGTTGTTCCATTGTTCAATTTTCAAAAATAGAAAACAGTGTTTGATACTTTTGCAGCATTCAGTAGATATCAAGTTTTCATCGCAATTGAATTCACTGGTCTATATGGATTGGGAATTTCTTGATGTGACCGTATTGATTGATTGATATTGTATCATATTGTTTGATTGCTTGATTGATAGGTTGATTGATTGATAGGTTAATTAATTGATTGATAGGTTGATTGATTGATTGATATATTTGTTTACCTTCATTGCTATTTATAAATAGCAGCTAAACAACAATAAATAATTTTACGTCACATTTTTTTTAGTTGTGCATTTTTACATTATGAATTTTCTGATCCTGATTGATAAGTAATATTTATGCCATTGATAGCTTGATTGGCCAATCGTTTGATGGTAATTAGGATAATTAGTTTGTTTCACTTTTAAATATAATGCATTAGTTATACTTGAATTTTCGCTGTCATGTATTTAAAACCGAATAGAATCTTGAGAATTATACAAAGATGCTGCAACTTTGTATAATTTCATCCCATTGGGTTGTAAGATGAAAGCTTTATTTATGTCATTATTTTGCACTTTTTATTAAATATATTACTAAATGATTCAAATAGATGTAATAAAGTAGGCCTACTATGGTGTAATATACCAGTGTAATAATATACTAGTATTATAAGATATTAGTGTAGTATACCACGTGTAATAATATACTAGTATTATAAGATATTAGTGGAATATGCATCATTCTATTGATTAATAAATGTATTAATTACAGGCCTAATATGGCATAATATGCAATATAATTATAATGCAATACAATATACAATTATTACATAATTTATAGTAGGCCTACTATGGTTGTAAAGAGTGCTGTTTTTTATAAACTATGGCTACATGCCAATACCACCATCACCATTGGATCATGCTGTCAATCGCAGCGTGCCTATCTATCATAATACAGCTCCCTGTAACCCTTCCCATAGCAAGCTTGGTTCAGTGGTCAACATATATATTCTTGGCCTTCAAGTTCTGTTTTGCCATGTCATTGATCAGCTGAGAGGAGCTCGTATCCTGTTAGCTATAATGATACAATATGCTGATCGTCATACTGAGTGTAGTGTTGAAATTGCACTTTTACGTAAACCTCATGAGGATAAAGAACATTTATTGATTTGCGCAATAACAATTATAAACCCATTTGTATTTCGTTTAAAAGAGTGCCGGCGAGATGCTTGAAGGGGGCTTAAACCCAACAACCTTGAGCCAATAATTACTATGCACCACTATTTGAACATTGCAGTGAGATGGGAGTGAATGAGCTAAACAATATTGCATTATAAAAATAATGTGAATTTCGATCATGACAAATTAATATAACTTTGTTAATATTATTAATTTTATTGTTAGAAACAGAAGAAGGCATGAGTGTGTACGCACTCTTGACAGTCCTCGAATAGTCTATTTTACCTAATCTTCAAATAATATTAATTTGATAAAATTAAAATATTTTCCTCAGTAGTAATCTCTCTTGCATATGGGAGGGAGAAAGCTGCTCAAATAATACCCTGGTATATAAATAAATCACTTGTTTCCATTTGTCAAAGCTGCTTTCAAGCTGTTTTACTACCAATTAGATGTTCAAATAAGAGTGAAGTGTAGACAGGAGGTTCTTACAGGCCTTGTAAACTTTCATAAAACAAGGTGAACTTGAAAATACTGTTGAAAAAATACTTTTCAACTTCTTCATTCACAATGAGATCGAGGAGCGCCAAACTACGACATTCCGGCAATGCTCAGCCAATCAGCGACCAGCAAAGACAGACAGTACTGTTTGCCAAAGGGTACACAACTTCCGTAATTTTCCTCTTTTACCAACTTCAGAGCTAAGAAAATTACGGAAGTTGTGTGCCCATTGATTGGCAAACCGTATTGTCTGCCTCTGCTGGTCGCTGATTGGCTGAGCATCACCGGAATGTTGTGGTTTGGCGCTCCTTTATCTCATCCTATCTCAGATTGAGCTTTCCGTGTGACGACACATCCTGGAGGGAAATGTATGTAAACCAAAGATGATTTGTACTATTGAGGTTGAACCCTACAAAACCCATCCACAATTTGTGACATGCCATTCGCAGTTTATTATTGCTTGGCAATGCTTCTGTATCTTAAATCTTTATTTTTATACATTGCAGGAATAGATCAATTAATATAATTTATTGGTCTATTCCACAAAAACCGATAAGGTCTAAGGTTGGAAGAAAGAAAAAACTGAGTATAGGTGGAAGTAGTACTGCTAGTCCAACCCAGCCAGGGCTTTCTCCAGGATTAATCTTGTTGGGTGGGGAAAAAGCTACAGGGGAGAGATTAAAATTATCAACTTTCTCTACCAACTGTTTACAATATAGCTTATTGGCACGGAGCGGATCTAAATAATAGGTTCCTCTCTCTTCCACACTGAATAGAACACTGGTTTAGAAGTTTGGATTTAGAGTTGAGTTATCTGAAATTCCACCAGTGGAATACAGTCCTGTCATTTCATGGGACCAGAGAACAGTGGCATAATAATACCATTGAGCAATATCAAGCCTGTGCTCCGGGTCTGGCCTCCTAAATGTCTGTCATTGCACTCTTCAGTTACACTAGCTCATCTTATCGGTTAAAAAATCATGCATGGAAATAAGGCTGATGCAGAGTTTCTATATACGAGTCTGGAGTTGTTCCACCTTGTGCTTATGAATAGGTTCAGTTGTGACTCACCAGTGACTAGCTTGTCATGTGACATATTCATACATCTCATGTAGATGCTTATCGTATAATTTTCATGTTGGTCTAGTTCTAAGATGTGAACACAAATTGCAAGGAGAAGATAACTTCTAACTGCCTCCGCGTCAATTTACAAGACCTCTGGTAATGTCAAAAGTGTGCAAAGCTGCATCTGGCTCTTTAATCTGCATACACTAGCCTGATTCATAAGTTTGCGATGTTGGTGGAGTGGAGAGGAAACCACCCCAACAGGAGAGCCTTGTACATGCAAATTAATCTATTTATATAGCCTTCACGGTTCTGCACATACCAGTTAGCTACCGGGCTTGGTCGGCTGGCGGCTTGGTCGGCTGTGCTATACCGGGCTTGGTCGGCTGTGCTATCCTACTCACATATTAGCCTATTAGGAGAACCTGTACTGATATTTACTTATCTACTAAAATAGGTACATTAGACACAATGGAACTTGCTGGATGGATGGGCCCAGAGGCACTGCTCCCCTCCACCTGTCGAACTGACGAACTATAGTGTAGGACAATTTTATTCATTGGAATAAACTCATTTAAACTTTATTGTCAACATGAATTGCACAGATTGTCATTGTCAAATCTCGAGAATTTTTATATACATGTAAATGATCTAAAATATATTGATAGTATTTGAATACAAACACCACCTTTGTAGAAAACATATCACATTGTACTAACAGGTAAAGAGTCATATGGCTCATTCTGGGTTACAGAAATATGAGAGCTACACACCATATGCTGACTTTGATCTGTGGCAGCTCCGTTGTCACGCCTCATGGCCTTGTGGTGTTACTATTATGCTCGCATTGCTATGTGCAACAGTGAATAATAAAATTGATATTTCATGTAATTTATGTTTACTTTACTCATTTGAAGGCAGAAAATAACCATAAAACGGAATTTGAATGTTTTTGATAGGGTTTCATATTTCTGTTATTCCACAAGGCAGTTACGTGTTGCACAACTGGGAAATATAGGCTTGCCCTCTGTCACTAGTAACCCTTTTATATTCTTAATTGAATTGCTTTTAATTCTGAACAAGGCTTTTGTGATGCACATTACTGAATACCATCTTTTCAATGTTTGCCCATTGAAGCTGTGGTTTATACCCTTTGCCCACAGGCTTAGGGGTGTACACAGGTTTATATGTACACCCCCAAAGTTATGTTTATACTCATTACTGCTCATATACTGATGTTTTTCAGTAAGTATAGTAGTTAGTAAATATGTTAGTGAGTATACGTAGCATACTAGTAAGATCCCTTTCAGCAACTATTTTAATTTTATAAGTTTAATGAGAACGACATAATACGTTATCGAAATAGTAAATATAGATGTGCACATAGCTACACCCAGGCAACTGCCACCAATAATTATTTCCAATAAAACATAATCTATACTTATTTTGGCTTAGCTTGAGTTTGCAGTTTGAAGACGGGTGGGGATATGAGAGCTCGGTATCATAAAGAGGCAATTTTACAGCGTACAATTTTCTTCTCTATATATCTTGCCTAGGGAGCTGCTACTATATATTGTCAGTCATGGCTTTCTCATTGGTTAGAATTATTTAGCTAGGAAATCTTGCCCAGAAGTATCATAGTAGACTAAAATGTTCCACCTTGCATTCCTATAAAATGTGTGGTAATAATGTCGCAACAATCTTCGACTAATACAAACAGTTCCAAAACAGCTACTGTATTATACCATAATGCATTTTGACCACAATAGGTTGTTCAGCCATCATTGGAGTGATCGGCAGCGGCAAATCTACTCATTAACATGACTGACCACTTACACTGAAGACTCTAACTCTACTTTACACATCTGACTAATTTTATATTCTTTGGATACCTGTACCTGGATTAGAGGATCAAGCACTTGTTCATTGTACTAAGTGATGTTTAAACACCCTGTCCATGCATCCACCTCCTAATTTGATGTGCCTTGTAAATTCTCGAACTTTAGCCCCTGATTGACTGAACAAAGTAACAATCGGCTTTTAGTATAGCTCTTCGATTAGAAATTGGATAATAACAAGGTACTGAGACTATCTTGTAGGCCACTTTACACCTGTGATTGATGTTGTTGTATATAAGTAGATGGCGATCATAATATAACAATAGATGGTGGAGAGTAGATCACCCGCCCGTCCCGTAACATGTCATCTAACAAAGGGCTAAGGATTATAATGAAGCAACAGTACTGTTGATAATTACAATGAACAGTGTTGTCATTTAGTACTGAGTGGCGAGTCTGTGCAACTGCCTAGCATCGCCACGTGCTGTTGTAGGAATATTATAACATTTCATAACACATGTAAGCTTGAGGAGAAAGAGAGGAAGTCTGTGGTACAGTATCACCGTTAAGGAATACTGTTTATTAGGCATCTCTCTTTAAATCATCATATGATATTATATTTGAGGGTATGTATAATATTATTAAATTGACTAAACGTAGGATTAAGTTATATAACATTATTACCTTGTCAATCGCAAAGCTGTAATTAAGATTTGACACCGTTGCTAAGGTCACTCCAGACACTACTTAGTGTGGCTGTTGTGTTGCTTCTCTCACTCTTGCTGTGCATGCTTTACCTATGATCAAGAAGCAGAAACAACTGCAAGCAGTGAGTGATATTTACAGTGTATATCAGTGACAGTGTGGCCATTATAGCTTTCTATTTGATCATATTCCAATTACAACGCAGACATATTACGTATTGAATTTCAAGCCGACAACTAGTTGTTTCTACTTTATTTAGTTACTATTGATTCATGGTAATTGAGAGTACTGGAGATCATTTATGAGAAAAAATTGCTAACGCCATTATTATGATGTTTCGTTTGTGATGGAGAAGAGGTAAAGGTAAACGGTAGTATGTCATGCGTACTCTTGACTTCTTTTCAGAACTGAGAGTAATACCTTTTAAGAAATTGCTATTTTCTCCCTTCTCACCACTTTACTTGAAGAACATCATTTTCTCAGTTGCACTCAGTGATTCTTTGCATCTGACATCTACATCAGGCCAGGAAGTTTACGTTTACAAAAGGTAGTATCAGATCCGAAAGTAACATTATGAACATAATTATGTATAATTATTAAATATCATTACAATTTCAGTGTCGGCCAGCCAGTGTCCCGTAGGATGGTAAAGCCATAAAGCTATTACATAGCTATTGTATAATACATAGCTTCCCTACATTTACCTAATTGTATAATGGCTTTATGGGTAAAGCACTCTATATCGATGTCTATTTCTCATAACACAAATATTTAAAAAAATTAGAATGCATCATTTTTATATAGTTAATCATTATTTGAGATATCTATGCTTTTCAAATATCAATATGCATCAATTCTGTGGTTTCTGTGGATTTAATATAATTGTTTTGGTATTTTACTGAATTTATAATGATAATGATTAGATCTGATTGGCAACCAAAACCTCTTGATTTTCTAATAATGCACTCATGGCTCATGTTTGTACGTTGCCAGTATGTTGTTAGGTGTTTGTTTGGTGGTTACTATTCCTGCTTATATACCCCCCCTCCCCCCAGGGTCGGCTTTTGGACAGTGCAAGTGGGATTCAGAAGTAAGATTACAGCTAAAATCAAATTTAAATATGTGTAATTAATAAAATCATAGTACATGCTTTGGAATTTGAATGCAGAACAAACTGGAAATTGTAAATATATAAACTCGAGACATTGTAATATCTAAATATTTGGTGGAACAGTTGAATCACTTTATTACTAGTGGAGTTACAGTCAGAGACCACAGTCACTCGGTCGCTAGTCGACTCGCTCAGTTGTTAGTTTGCTCCAGGAGCTCTTGACTTATTAGTTTACAGCATGATAGGATTGGCAGTACAACAGGTGATATAGTTACTTCCCGTTGGTGTCAGTAATAGCTAACAGTACTGTAGGTGATGCCAACAGTTACTTGGTTAAGTTATATTATGCAAGTAGCAGTTGCGCGCAGTCACTGCCGGTAGTGATATACATATGTCATATATATCACTAGTAAAGTATCACTAGTATATGTAAAGTTGGACAGTTACTCCGTTACTACATATAGTTGTTAGTTACAGTTGCAGTATCAGTTACAGCATCAGTTACAGTTATAGTCGGTGCCAATGTCAGCTAGGACCTGACTGACTCCTATGGGCTACGAGTCCTGCTGAGGCCTATGTCTATGACTGACTCCCAAATGTCTGTGACAATGGTACATAACCTAACCTATCTGAGTACACTCTGCAATTTGTTGGCTTTGTCCATGTTTCCACATCACAGAAGTTGACGTAATGTATGCAGCCATGCACACACGCCCTTGATTGAAGTGTGGGTAGGCCCTTAAACGTAGACCATAGTCATGAACTTTTCCAGGCCTGCATGCAACAGCTCTTATACCCACACATTATTATACTATTAGCTAGCGTAGCACAGAGCTCTGGCTGTCTAATGACTGACCATGTGATTCATGATATGCTCACTACGCTTTGTCTAATATGACAAATAGCCCATTGAACTTGTTTATTTCACATTATTGAAACTTCAGTGCAAATTAAGCTGAACAAGAAGATGTACTTAAATTATGGGCTGCAAAATTACTATTGCTGAGCTTACGAGCCCTCATAGGTTAAGTGACTGTACTATCTACTTGGGGATTGTAGGAGTTTTTGAAACTGTTTCAAGTGTCATGTATTGTCTTCTTGTTTGAATTGGTTTAGCATTATGTGGTTATAGGATACAGCAACAGCATCATTAATACTATTAAGTAGAGTACCATCTCATACACAATCTAAATCAATCTAAATTGTTTTTCTGTTTCTTCATTTCTTATCTAATTTTCTCCTTGCCACCCCAAAAATAAACAACATCTTCATCTTCCAAATAGGAATACAAATACCTCCTATATTAGCTGGAGTTCTCCGCTCACCGGATGGATTAGGATAATAGTGGTACTATAACAGTGGCAGATGTAGTGCCCACTATATCCAAGTCCATCCGGTGAGCGGAGAACTCTAGCTACTCCTATATCATGCTCCAATTTGGTGCAATAAGGTATATTTTAAGCTTAGTTTAGTTCTAGATAGCTGTTGGAATTTCCAGTTTGAGACGCGATTGCGCTTTCTCAATAGAAGACAACTTTTCAGCCTACTTGACTTTCCTAGCATCCTGGTTATTTCAAAAGTCCAAAGTTTGCACTTAGCTCATATCATGGCACCAGAAATAGGTTTTAAACAGTGAGCCATGATTTCAGAGAGTTGTAGGTAGGCTAAGAATTTGCTTTCCAAATTATTTTAGGAATTCCTGTGCTATGTAAGCTAGGATGCTCTTTTGCAGCTTAACTATTCTTTGGCTACCCAATTATTCATGCACACTGATATTAGACCAAAGCACCAGAACTAGGCAGCAGAGTGGAATTCAGTCATGAATATGTAATATAATCTTGCCATGCTCAATGCCAGGAAGTGGTCTGACTATCTTTTAATAACATGACAAAAAATAAATTTGGCATATCCATTATATAATTACTATATGATAGGCACAGTGTACACCCTCTTAAAACTATAACTTATAAGTTATATTGAAATAGTGATGTCATAATTGAATGCCAATCAATCATCTTACAACGTGGTCAATTTTGCGGCTCCCTTTTGTAAGATAATTGAATACCGAACTGTTATAAATATTATGCTATCAGTTGATTAATATGACAATACCATTACACATGATTCAACTGCTGTTGGCTGAGTTTTCAAGTGGTTGATAAGTACTTTTTATTGTATCTAATATCTAATATAGTTTTTTCAGCTACTAATGTGATCATGGAAATGATATTTCCTACCCAGATAACTTGTATACTTTGAATATCAGCAGCATAATAATATGTATGGAAATTAGATGCCGTAATTCACATTGTCTTCCAGTTATTCTCATTGGTTCCAGTTATTGATGTCTGGCTGAAGAGCATACACAAATTGTAGGGAGAAGGCAACTCTGCCAATCATGTTTTGCTCCAGTTACTTTAGAAAGTAAAAATTTGATTTTGTAATGTTGTTTGGGATTCATGGTCATATTCTGCCCGTCAACAGTAGGCAAATCCAGTGTTAACTCTATGGTCTAAGCAAATGCTACAGTATTATTTTTGTAAACTGAGTAAAAACATATCTGCTATCTTTGATCCACTCAAACAGCCAATTGCAATCACACTGATCAATGAGGCAGCAGGCAGCAGAGGAATGTTGACCTCTCCAGAGGATATTCTCTTTATTTTAACATTGTCATTAAATCTAATCTATGAGTTACTGGAAAGTAATACTAGTGAGACCATGCAATAGTGCGACTATCATTAATAAAGTGAGTGAGAACATGTAGTACTATGACTAACAGTAATACTAGTGAGGCCAGGCAGTACTGTCCCTGTCAACAATGCTTAACTGCTACCTTATTTTAGTACTCACTTTCTAATTTGCAGTTTGTCAATCTACAATCTGCAAATATGGAATTTATAATCCTATAGAATACAACAAGAATACTATCAATATCTCACTAAATTGGTTTACATCCATAGAAAAGGTTACAGCTACTGAATAAGATTATTCCATGCTTATACAAACACATGCAAATCAAACAATTTGAAATCTTTGTAAAGTTTGTGTGGTCTGTGATGTTTTATTAATTGACACATCACAAGTTCAGTGGTTCTCACACTCAAAATAGCTTTTGTTTGCTGAATAATTATCTTTTGATGGGCTTTATACTGAAGGCCTCTCCTTTCTTTTGAAGCTTGCTGGCACTCATGCTTAAACCCGGATGTTTAGTGGGAAGCAATTCCAGCAGAAGGTGCCTGTCAGTGAAATACCAAAAATAGGAAAACAATGCTTCCACTTGTTTCATTTGATATCCAGTATTGTGGAGTGCAGGGCTGTCGCACTAAAATATAAATATATAATTATGTTGGGCAAACTCAGTTCATTTGGTAGCATTTCTTATTTAGTTGATTCTGATTTTCTGAAATATGCTGAGAGCTGGGATTTTGGTAATGCATGGACTTACCGTATTGCAGAAAGCAGGGTATGCCATGGATCTCAAGCTACGCTATCGCTTGATTGGCAGATCTATGTCACAGTTATATTTTCCTGAGGGATAACATCTAGCACATCATATTTATCTAGGTGGCCACATATCTCTGTGATAAGTTGTTACATAACAACACCCTATTCACACTCATTACTACTAAATAGTTCTAAGTTTTTTATGTCATAATCCAGGATTAATTGCAATTTATGGTTTTGTTTGGTTTTAATTTGAGTTGGATAAGTAGCCAAGCATATTATCATTTGATTGAGAACCTCACAGCACGGCCTGTGTTTTCAACCTGTAAATAAGCCCAACAAATTTGCATGCTTTGCATTTTTCTAGATCTAACGAACACGGGCTAAATCTTTTGTGGCTGACAGTCCAGATGGTGGTATTAAGTAGATCTTAGGACTTGCTGAAACATATTTGCTATTTTAATAGTTTTAACTGGTTTTAAACCAGTAGTAATCCCATAGTAAACTCAAGTCAACAGGGAAAGGCCTCAACAATCACTAGTGCTAATTCAAGGGAACGGAAGAGTTTCTGCATCGCATTATAACTCATTAAATCTCCATGTCAATTTTACCATTACTTTCTGAGATTGTATTTTGAATTTCAGTTCGAGGTGTATCCAATTTTGGTTGATAAAAATCAAAATCATATATATGTGTTATATAATTATATGTGTGTTTATTGATAGAATAGGATTTATTACTGACACTCCTTTCTACCCAGTACTTCTGTTCCTTGTCCACCTACACATTGTACTGTGGTACGCTGGTCATTGTTCACCTACACATTGTACTGTGGTACGCTGGTCATTTGGCATTGGTCTACCAGGTAAACAACTGATCCTGGGCGGTATCATTATTTGTGCATAGCTGACATATTTAGCTTATCTCTTGCTTTGTACAGAGATAAGTAGTACAGGTAGTACAGAGATTGTACTACTTGAATCCTTCTTATAGCTGTTGTCACACTGCTTGTCACACTGGGAGATCCTTGTTTACATTACATTTACTTATCTGGCTACTTTTCAACTAATTTCTCCTAATCTGCTAGTCGATTGCTCCACTATCAATCAAGTATACAATATAATGTATAAATATGAGTGTAAGTACCTAGTATAAGTACCGTGTAAAGTAGTTGGCCTTTCTTATCAAGGCCAAAGTCAAACTCCAGGCATTCTGGGCACCAGGTGGTGCAAGATAGACATTCCTTGTGATTATATTTGTTTAAGTTGCTACATAATTTATATTTGTTACATAATTTATTTAATCTGATCTGATGAGGTTTTGCACTGGTCCTAGCTGTTAACTAATCTTGTCCTTACTTGTGGATATCCTGAATCCAAGATGATGATCAGTGATCACTGCTAAGCATTATCTTCCCTTCTTTGTCTATGTCTAGTTTACGTTCTTTGACAAACTCCATTGCTGCACTTCTTTGTAGACACCATCTCAGTACATAAAGCGTAACTGTAATTGTAGAAAATAGCTATACAATCTCAAACTAAAACTCGACTATTCGAATTGGAACACATTTTTCTGAATTTTGTTACAGACTATCGATGCCTCTTTAGTCTACTCTTTTGTTTATCCACTTAGTTCCTCTACTATGTATTACATGAATTTTGTCTGTACTGACCATCTTGTCAGATGGTCAGTTACAACAACGTTAACAACATCACAATCACGATATATATGAGCAAGGGATGTCAACAAGCCAGCTTTTGCCAAGTCTCAAGTCCCTCAAGCAACTTTAGCTCAAATCTCAAGCAATTTCAAGTCACACATGCTTACATCAATTCAAGTCAATTCAAGTCTATTGCCTATTCAAGTCAAGCATCAGACTAAGACCCAAGTAGCCTGGCTTTACCAAGCCACTTGGGAATTAGGAGTTATGTGCTCACAGATCGGCGATAGGAAGTTGGTGGGCCCACCCACCAACCCTGACTGAGCTTCCGCATTGCAGAGGTCAAACCAGCCAATTATAGATAGGCTGAGGACAGACATGTAGTACGGCGTGCAGTAGCCTGTGATCCTAACCAAAAAATGTCAACTCCAAACTACAGCTACTGAACGCCATAAAACATTCCACCCAATTTTTTTTTATAACAGTTATTATTTATTAAATTTTTGTATTATTATTATTGAAATATTGAATAAACAATTTAGTAATAAATAATTGT
>JAOQGN010251857.1:0-10395 GCA_027564295.1 Himantozoum antarcticum | reverse complement strand
TTATAATTCAACTTTTATAATAATTGGAGTTGTCCCCTCAACCGGTTAAACCGTATATTCAGGTTAAATCATGTGCGATTTTAACCTCCTCAATCATCTGGTAACCGTGCAACTCTAACGTAAGACCCAATGCATAGCAGCATAACTATTCGAGGTGTAGAACCAAAGAGTCGGCAGCATTCCGGCAGTCCCAAGCTAAGTTATAGATTTACCAGCTAATTGAACGCTGGATTACATTGGATTGAAACATTCCAAGTTCAAAGACCCACTGCTACTACCGTTGCCATACTCTTTGCGAAATCGGTAATAATAAACTAATTAAATGCAGTGAACTACAACAATTTGTTTATTATTTATGGTCATTTGTTATGGTTATGAAAAGAAAAACCTTTAAGCCTACAGTACTTTATCTGCTGCTTAAAACACGAGCAATTTCGGGGTCGAGAATCTTGCCCAGGGATTCTTAGCAGGTAAATTATTAAGGCTATTTGCAAGCATATTTCATGTTGATACTGTGTTTGCGCTACATGTAGCTAAGCTATGCGTTTTTCTGTAACTCTTTATATCGAGAACTTCATTTGGAAACAAATTTAGCAATGACTTGTACTATTTGTGCAAATTGTGTGATGTGATGAAATCTTATGGCCGATAAAGCTTGATAAGCATTCTTTGTGGAGTGCCAAATAATATTAGTTGCCAATTATTATGGGCATTATGGACCAGATTAACCATAGCAGTTGGCGTACCTGGAGCTGCTGGTTCCGTCTTCACAACGTCTCGTTTTACTGCTGCCTTTATCATATTGTTAGTAGCCTGGTGTTCCCTAAGTATGTGTCGGTTCTTCATTAACAGAGTAGCAAACTTCCCGCCGCAGCGATTACATCTAAAACATTGATAATATAAGTGTCAGATCAGCACATAAATATTATTATAATGTAATTCAAAAAGGCATCTCCCAAGAAAAGTCATATTCCGTATTAACAATGTTGATCAAAATCTGAATCATACCCTAACTAAAGTGCATAAAACCTGTGAAATTAATTAATGTAGACCTCAATAGTAGATCAAAAAGGTCTCTAGTAATTTCTAAATTCGTACTCTTTACCTTAAAAAGGATTTATACGGTTATCTACAATACCTATTAGATGTGGCTTTAGCCAGCATTTCCAAAGAAATAATTACTAATATTATTTTATTTAGTAAGCATAGTAAAAGCACTTCCTCCAAAGAAATAATGAAATTATAATCTACAAATGTCTACAGGATTTCCATGTATAATGAGGTGTATGAATGGTGCCCATCAACCACATAGCTTGTAAATGGCTTGTGAGGGCAAAGTAATGGGGGAGGAGGTTGGGTGTCAAACACTAGATGAGACAAACACAATTTGAGAGAATTTAATCCAAAGGAAACTTGCATATTCCATGATTTGTGAGCAAGCCAAATAGAGTTACCTATATTCGGCTCTTTCATGATGTATCTCATGCCTCTTTAGATTCGACATGGTGGCGTACACAGCACAACATTCCTTACACTTATATTTCTTCTTCTCAACTTCTAATTTGGGTTTGGGTTTGGGTGTTAGTTTGGTAGATGAATGATTTGCCTGTGTGTGAACTGGTTTTCTTGCCAGTACCCCTCGTTTCTTTTCTACAAGGTTGTTGTTTGCACATACTTAGGATCAGTTTATAATATGATTATATAAGCAAGTCATCTTGAAGTCAATTCCAAGAATATCATCAATGTTGGCAATACATCAAGTGAAAATTTACAACAACGATACATCAAAATATTAAAAAAAAATGATACAGCAGATGAAATGATGGAAAATGCAACGTTAAAGACATCGAATATTTCACTAAAAGCTGTTTTACATGTAGGTTTAAAATATTGCACAAAAAATCCAGTAATTTAGTGCAAACATCGGCTACACAAGACCTAGAAACGTTTGAGGATAGTTGTAGGAATTACGATTGACGATAACAAGGATATTCCCAAATGCATGTGACATAGCAATAGGGACATCAATTTTCATATCTCCTCGTTTATCGGTCCAGAAAAGTCACACCATCATGGGGACATTTTTTACTACAAGCAATAATTATACTAAATTTGAACTTTCCCTCAAAAGAAAAGCTTTACCGACTAGCCTTGCCACAATATCTTACCAGTTTCTCATTGTAAAATTAATGGAACTTGCTGTGCATTGCGGGACATCATTGAAGCAAACAATTCGAAGGGATAAAAGTCTCCAGGTCAGGTATCACTCAAACCGATGTCTTTGCCAGAGTCCTCAACTCGCGCGATAACCGAAGCACCTATACATACTAGTTAATAACTATACTTCAAAACAAATTTGAAGAGGGATCAACCTTCACTTTCACCACGTGCACCTTACCTTGTATGCTTTCTCACCTTTATTAGATGGGTTGAGCGCACAACACAGCATGTGCTCCACCCTTCTGATGTACACAGGAATTTTGTCATCACAGTATGAGCATTTGTTGATGTGTGTCCATATGTGGCTCTTTAACTTGTGCCAATTCTCAAATGTCCGTACGCACAGCAAACACTGAACTACGGGTTCGTTCTTAGAACAGATGCATACTTCCCTATGTTGATCTAGTCTATAATTACTAACAAAGATCCCATCGCATTTCTCACATACATACTCATCGGTATTCTTCACATATTTATGATTGTTTGTTTTATGCATTTTGAAGGAATTTAACTTACAAAAGCCAATTCCGCAGATCAAACATACATATGGATAATAGCCGTCATGTATGCCGAAATGCCGCTTCAGTATGGCGTTTGTTTTAAAATTTCTATTACACATTGTACAAGTAGTCCCAGTGAGAAATTCATATTTGAACATGCTTGCATTTCTGACAAAATATTCCACATCTCCTTTCGAGGGCGATTCCTGTTTTGGTGTTATTTTTGGTTTAAACTTGACCGGAGTGCCGTTTAGCTTGACTTGAGTCCTTGACCTAGCCACAGACTTTGGGCTTTTGTCCAGAGCAGTTGGCCTGGTCGGGCGGTTAACCTGTGGTCGAGTAGCTATGCTTTGTGCGTTTGGGCTTACTTCGGCATCTGAATCTTCCTCTGAATCTCCATCCTAAATATTTACAATGTGCAATAATACATGTATATAAAATGGCTTCCACACTTTCAAAAGCTGGGTAAATCACCCATACTACGACTGACAATACCCAATAACTAATAAAAGTGGGGTAATCAATTAGATGAAGAGCTCGACAGTGCATGATCAAACGAGGGCTCACCAAATCAGTGCCCTTCAATGGTAAGCTTTGATTTGATTAGATTTGACAAAGGAGACACCCAGACTCCATTAAATCATTGGACTGCTTCTACAAATTTCACTCAGTTCAAGTAATGTAGATAAATTAATATTGTTACATATGGCCAAACAGAGGGATGATAAATGTGGAAAGCTACCAATTAGTATATTATTTTTAATAATTAAGTGACATTAGTCAAGTTGAGAATACAGAGTTTATCCTTGATACATTGGTATTAACTAGGATTGATGCAAAGCCTTTCAAATTTAACTCAGATACATACAAGCTACATACAAGCTGATCAGATTTTATTAGTTCTATATAGTGTAGCAATAAAACTATTGGATTACCCATTATCTTTTTTCATTATTATTATCCTTATCCTCCGTAAAATGACCATCTTCCTATGACCTTCACTTTAAGAAGACCGATGGGCATGACTGGGCGCCCTGCACACAGTTGAGTTTAAAAGATAGTTTAGTAACTTCCGTTTAAATATCCTAATAGACTGGATTGCTGGTGGGCCTGCGCAATCAGTGTTTCCGTGCAGCTTCACTTCATGAAAAAGATAAAAAATATTATATTTAAAATCAGGTTAAAATATTTTTATTAACAATCTGAGCATGTTATTGATTCTGATTGTATGTAGTAGGCTTCTACGACCTTTTCTGAGACTAAATACCGCAATAACAGTGCATTTGAACAATCACAATAATTAATTACTCATATTAGCCAAGACGGTTGCCAAGCCGAAGGACTAGCTGGTCTAACTCTAAACTCAACTTTATCCGTTTATCATTTCAGGCCGCTCTGAAATGATAAACGAGATTATCATTTGTCAATGACATTGACTTTATCATTGACTTCTGATAATAATAGTCCAGCTATAGAACTTTATTACCAGTACTAGTATCCCTAGGGATAATAAACCGGAACTAGTTTTATTTCAAATTTTATAACCTTCCAAGATTGAATTTTCTGTAGACTTCCTTACTACTCCCCAATGTCTTTTAGTACATGTATATTTTATTCTTAATTTTTGTAATCATGCAGTTTGAGTGGAAATATAGGTTAAATACGTATATATATATATAAACATGTAATATATCATATATAAATATGTATAATAATAATAATAACATAATGGCGAGCATCCACAAACAATAGCAGCATACAGCCATACATGGTCCCACCTGTTACGTTTATCTATGTGGGTCAAGCCAAGCGTTGGCATTGGTAAAGTATCCAATCAAGTAAAGAAGTATTCACATTTAGTTTTTCCTACAATTATTTATGTTCGCTAAATAGCCTTGCATACCTTGTCACTGTCATCTAAATAGCCTTGCATACCTTGTCACTGTCATCTAAATAGCCTTGCATACCTTGTCACTGTCATCTTCATTTCCTTCGCCTTCTTGCTTCAGACCAGTAGTCAGGTAAAGTTTGTGGTACTTAACCATATGCATGCAGATATCAGCTGCAGATTTGAATGACGTATGACACAAATAGCATTTATTTACATTTGAAATCTCATGGCTAGCTATATGAAGGAGAAATAATGTCTCATCGGTGAATTTAACACAACAGCTTAAGCATTTCCATTCATCAACCTAAAAGGTAAATTGACAGTAATTATTTTCGAAGAGCAGATTAAAATTGTCTCCAAGACGCACACAAAATTGAGATGGCATTACGATGAATGTTACAGCGCATACGCTCCCGTACTAACTCACTCCCTAACAGATAGTTCTATTAAGCACAGGAATAAGACTATGTGACAAGCTCCCCACAAATTAGAAGTTATTTCCTTTTTGATATTTCAAATCGGCTGATGCTAAAAAATTTTTTTTTTCCATATTTGGTATCTTCATGGAGTCATTCACTTTATATGCCAAATATAAAACGGGTACTGCAAACAGTTGCAGAGAACCAGTGTGTTAAAGTGGCGGATCTCTAAAGAACTCACAAAGCCGCTATTTTACTCAATACAAAAGAAGTGAAAACCAGATGCATTCTATGGAATAATCTGCACAGATGACATCTATGGTGTCAAATGCATTTTTGCTCAATGATAGCTTATATAAAAATTTTCCCACTTTGGAGTGCCTGGTACTCGATAACCGGTTCAACTACCAACTTTTTATCTAGCGTACCAAGTCAATGAATTATGGAGATTTCAAAAATTAAAAGTTGTTTCTTCCGTGACCAGCAAATCTCAAGATAGAGAAATTCTCTCAAAGGAGATTTGCTGGCGGAGCTTGTTCCATAACCTTTATTATAATTATATTATGTTATATAATTGTTACCCTACAAAGTTATCAGCTCCCAGATAAAATTTTCATTTGGATCTGATGACTTTTTTTTTTGAGAAATGAACTGTTAAAACTCTGGCAAGTTCGAAGTACCATTGCCTGCACACACCTGCAATGACTTGTTTACTGTTTTCCGGGCTTTACTAAACAAATCTATGGTTCACCAGCAGCATTTATATCACAATCGTAACATGTCAGTAAGTTTAGTAATACGTTTTGGTCTTTTGGAATAGAGAAACCACACGACTTTTCAAAAAGACACCACACGAAATTCAATAACGTAGGAGGAAAGGAACTCCGAAATTTTTATCTTGCGATAAATTTCAACCGTACCTGAAATAATTTTATTGCGAGAAAAATAAATACTGGGGCAATAAATATTAAAAATTGACTAAGTATTTGTTGTCCATAATTGTGGCCTTTGTAACCTATCAATGTCTTAGCTACGCCCACAAGAGTCTATGTGTTGGCTAGGACTACAGGTGATGCGTTAGTTAGGGACCCTATGCCTACTAGAGATGCATTAGCTAGCATTACAGGCTATAATGTCA
This sequence comes from Himantozoum antarcticum, assembly GCA_027564295.1. Lineage (NCBI taxonomy): Eukaryota > Metazoa > Bryozoa > Gymnolaemata > Cheilostomatida > Bugulidae > Himantozoum > Himantozoum antarcticum. Next base: position 4,227 of record JAOQGN010251857.1, on the reverse strand, counting down.
GCTATGAATACAGGCAATGTGTTAGCTGGGCCTTTACAGGCTGTGTTAGCTAAGACTATGTGCTGCGCTGATTTCAAACATTTGCCAAACTACGTTCATTCTTTCACAATAAAATCTGTATGGAAATTATTGCCATGTAATTCTTTATTTTCTGGAAATAATTTAAGAGTTGCAGGACTTTCACTTGTTACAACTTACCTCATCATCATCTTCAGTTTTGCTATTGTTTTGAAGTTCCTGTGATTTGCTGTCGGCCATTTCTTGCTTGATTTTCCCACAGTGCAGTAAATGTTCCATACGGGTTTCTTCGTACACAAATAGTTTCTCACATGTTGCACATTGATACTTGGTTTGTGGCGAGGGACAATTCAAAGTATGCATAGCTAGCTCTCTCATACTTCCTTGAACAACTTGGCATGTGGGGCAAGTTAGAGACATTTGTCCACTATCCGAGTCTAGGGCTACCTCTGTATCAGTAGGTCTATCCATCGAGTCTATCAGAGGCTCTACCTCGGTGCCTTTACCTTCCGAGTGAGTAGTGTTTAGAGCTATACCAAATATCTTTTTATTCTTGAGTCGAATACATACAAGCTCATGAGATAAAAGGGAAGTTGTGTGCCTGAATCCACCTTGACAGCCGCGGCAATGATAAGGTCTCTTCTCACTTTCCGTATGAATTAACATATGTTTGGGAGTACGGGTTTTAGAACCACAAATCGGGCAAAACTTCCTCAAATATTTACTGGACACATTAGAAGTTAAACCTTTATCACTGCCATCCTCTTCAGGAATCTCAACTTTGGGTGGCAGTACTGCCTTAGTACAAGCGACAGCACTTTGGGCGACCGCACTTTGGGAGGCAGCCCTTTGGGAGGCAGTACTTTGGGAGGCAGTACTTTGGGAGGCAGTACTTTGGGATGCAGTACTACTAGGCAGCACTGCCTTGGTGTTGATGTCTTGTGTTGATGTGGCTAGCATTGATAAAAACAGAAGGCAGTTTGTGTTAACATGCACAATGAGCTCTTCCAGGTTACCAAACAATTCATTGCACATAACACACCATAAATCATCCAACGATTTAATGGAGTGAAAAATACTTATATGATTGTCAAATTTCTCAAATTCGATACGACATATACCACACTTTTTCTTTAGATCCGAGTAGGAAGTGCCAATTGTTTTATATGCAAGGCATTCATCTAGATGTAACCTGAGCTGAGCATCATTACTAAACTGGCCACAGCATCCGTCGCAATACACAAACTCATCATTTTTTGCTGGATACACATGATGAGCGATAACGTGGTCCTGACATTTGCCAATATCAGTAAATTGTATGAAACACACAGGACAATGAATCCTGGTCTTATCAAACTCTCTTGGAGCGAACATGTTTGGCAATAGTTGACATTTTCTAGCATGACTCAAGTAGCCACTTCTGCGTTCACAGCTCCATCTACAAGCTATGCACTCGTAACGCTTTGGGGCATCGCTGTGTCCTACTAAGTGCCGACTAGCTCTTTGCCTGGTAAGTTTATTATCTTTAGCTCCAAGATTGCACCCACAGATCTTACATACAACATCAGCATTAGCATCTTCAAAATTGGTGCCATTTAACAAGGCAATTTTGCCTCCCATATTGACATTGCTGGTCGAGGTCAAGTCCTTTGATTCTAAAATATCTTTGGATTGTTTGCCATTTGTCTCAGAGTCGTCGGTGCCATGAGTTGACGGAGCTTTCACGTTTTTCAATTGTACACACATTGTGAGATGGCTCTCAAAGTCACAATAAAAATGAAAGTATTTTGAACATGCCTTACACCAAAAATATACTTTAGGAGATTTGTCTGTAATAGCAACATCCATAGGTTCTTTTTTAGCAGCTGTCTTAGGGTTGTTGGAATCTGGAGGCATATCGACATCCGGCATCACAAGATGATTTGATATTCGTTTCTTAATGTTACCAGATTTAGAAATATTTGTGGAACCCACGAGGCTTTCGTTCATCTGGGCAAGCTTTCCACATTTTTGCTCATGACTGATTTTATGGGTATGAGCAGCAAAGCCAGCCTTGCACCCGATACACCTGTGTTGCTTCTTTTCAGTGTCCTTGTGTATCAGCATGTGAAAATCGACTAAACATTTATATTCAAATGTTATCAGGCACTCCGAGCAGGGATATTCATTAACAGTAGGCCGGTCAATCCCTTTGCATGTGGCTTTATGAGCATCCAACAGCTCCTTGGTCGTGTAGCCATTCTGACATCCAACACCAGTGCATTTAAAATCCTTAGCCTCAGATTTTATATTTACGACATTGCCAGCAGCAGCTTTAGTTTCAGAACTCAACTGCCTCGTTAGTCCCGAGGTCATTGTTGTTGTACGACTGGTGGACTGGTCGGATTTGTTTGGGTTTTCAAGTTCAGAGTTTATTATGTCCTTGACAGCTGAACAAGATATTTTATGTTGTTGAAGTTCTGCATAGCTGTTGATGACTTCTCTGCACGCGTGACAACTGAAAACATCATACGCATGGTCATTCCTTTACAAACTATCAATAACAAAACCAATAACAAAACAGTTGCTTCAAACGTTAAAATATAAACAATTGAAACAAGTTATTATGGTGATATGCTGTGTACTATTTATATTATTGCATATTTATAGTACCTATTACACTTGTATTACTGTTATATTTACTAACTACATTGATGATGACGGATGCCAAAATTAACAATAAACCAAATTACAAAGCATCAAAAATCTGGCCTGCCAACCCCCAAGTATAGCAGTTCAATCAATATATAATGGCGACTAAAGTATATTTATATTTTTTATATTTAGTGGCTATGAGGTATCCGGATATCAAGCGCACATGCACTTTGCATACATAAAGGCCATTATTGATTTCACTAATTAGAGACAATCAAAGTTAGTTAGATATTGACATAAAACATCGAATGCGTCTATATGCTACACAAACTTGAATTATTATGTACATTATTACACATGAAAATATTGAGCACAAATTTCATTGTCATTCACAGTGGCCAGCCCAAAAAGTGTATAATATTGTATAATATATGTCATTTTATTATAACTTATTACGATGAAAAGACAACTCCAGCAAAAACAGGTGTCCATGAAAGACCATAGACAGCCTGACTTCATGAATCTAACATCTACATGTTGTATAAACATTTGGGGCCTTGTCTTGTAGCAATACAATACTATTTACCCAATACAATTGTTTTCCAAACATTTATGAGAATTTCAGCAAATTATTGATATCTTCTCCTCCCTAAGAGTTCAACATTACTAAACATGAATCTATTAGTCTCCTATCTCACCGGTCACCTTACAAACAATCCTCACCTGAACTGTACAGAATATTGAGAGTTGTCGGTTGTTTTCTTCAGTCCTAGGAATACCACACACTCCGTTTGATGGCCATGCAAATCCTTCAGTAAATCAAAGCCGGCTTTACACCCCTCACAGTTGTATTTCCTAGTCAGATTGCTAGTATGACAGGCTTGGACGTGGTCAGCTAGCAAGTCACCATTGGAGAACTTGATCAGACACAGCGAGCACATACTCACTGGCCCTTTAGTATTATCTAAAGGACATATTAGACTGTGTACAATATATAACATGATTAAAGTTAAAACGAGAAGCATGTTTGCAGTTAAAATTAGTTATTATTTAATGTTAACGCTTTTGACCAGGAATTCCTTGGTCATTATCATAGCATATAAAATCTAAACTAAAAAGTAAGAGATAATTGTATATACATATATATATATGTATAAAATTAACTAAAAAAATAGTCCTACGACGGGAGGCGAGCAAAGCGAGCCGTTAGTCGTTTTTATGATAACACACGCGCATACAACTAAACACAAACCAGACAGAATATCAGATATACTCAGGCTATGATCGTCCACAACGTGAGGCACACAATGCGCCTACCACAAGAAAGGCTAAGGTGAAATCGGCAGATTTCTGAATCAGATTTGATGTAAAAACACTATTTCCAATCCCAATTGATCGATGTCATTTCTTGCACCTGGCTTCATTTACAAATCAAAACAACTGACATCTAACGTATGTTTCATATTAATACATGATTTACTAAAAATGCATACCCTTACCTTAGCAATTGAATGATTAATCCTTCAGTAAATTTCGCCGAAATTTATAAATCTTAGCCATACCGGATATACTAGA
>JAOQGN010251746.1:0-10397 GCA_027564295.1 Himantozoum antarcticum | reverse complement strand
CATGATTTCCAGTTAATTATTGTGTGATTTTACTCCCTTTACAGGGATGCACCAGAAGCAACTGGAGAGGAGCCAGAGGATGCAGACTTTGATATGCCCAAGATGTATGAACCAGTGAGTTGTCATTTCGGTGCAATAGTGACTATTTTCAGCTTAGCGGGGTTCTAGATTGTGGATTGGGGTTTGGGGCACGAGCGCAATTTTTATGGAGAAGACAACTTCTCCACCTACATAATTTTCCTAGATCACGGGCTATCTCAAAAATAGCCAGTCCTGCACCTACCTCTGAGTTGTGTTGTCAATCTAACTCATACTCCTTCGGCCTATTCCAATTGCAGCTACACTGCTGCTAGAACCCTGCTAGATCTTTTTGGTCCGTTATTTTAAGGTTCTTGGCTATTACAAGATAACATTCCTACTAACTGCTTTACAAGGATATATACTTTCTTTGCAATTTTGAATAAAAATATACAGCTCACAGTCAGAAAATGGGAAGCGTTAACCATTAACGTGCAAACAAAGGCATAGCTACAGAGATGCAAATCAAGCACTCGTGCTTAGTTTAGTCTCACATTTGCAGTTAGGGGGAGGGGGCATCGGTGCATATTTCCAACATTATCAAGAGAGGACAACTCCACCACCTGGAATTTCCAAACTTTGCGTAACTGCTTTTGGTCTATATAACTGTATTTTGTTTAAGATTTACTAGATGTGAGCCATTGAAAAGAAGCACTCTGTGATTTTGTGCTACTCTACTTCAGATATCTTCATTTGAGCAACTGGAGGAGAGACTCCTCATGTTTATGGGACAGTACAATGAAGCCATTCGTGGTGGTAATATGGACCTCGTCTTCTTTCAAGATGCCATGACACATTTAGTGAAGATATCTCGAGTTATACGTACACCCAGAGGAAATGCTCTGTTAGTGGGTGTTGGTGGAAGCGGGAAACAGTCGCTAACTAAACTAGCATCCTTTATAGCTGGCTACAAGACCTTCCAGATTACACTAACAAGGTAGATTTAACGGACAAGCTTGATCATTTTCCTCCACCTAGACTGTGGAAGTAAAGATGATTCAGTAACTAGTTTTGAAGAGTGTCTAATTACTACACCCATTCAAAATTATATAAGAATCAGTCATGTATTTACGATTTTCTATAAATGAGGTATAGAATTATTAAAGATAAGATAAAGATGAGGACACTTTAAAGATAAGGTGTTATTATAAAACGACTCGCTGATTGGTGTAGATTCAACCATAATGATGAATTAAAATTGCATGGCAAAATCATGAAGATTATTGATGGTTTGTATTAAAATCGTTGTTGGTTTCTAGGAATTTAACGCTAAACAATTATCGGATTTGTTTACCAATGTTATTTATTGCAAGTGTTAGTACTACCAATGAAATTACCAATCTCATAATCGGTTTGTACTGCGCTTTATTTAGATCATACAACACCTCAAACCTGATGGAAGATCTTAAGTTCTTATACAAGACTGCTGGTTTTCAGGGCAAAGGAATCACATTCATATTCACCGATCAGGAAATTAAAGAGGTCAGTATTTGTATTCATGGAGCGATGTGGATGGCAAATCTTGACAGATTGGCTCCCACAGTTTTTGGAACAAAATCTTGAAATAATAGTAAAAGGCGAGTAATGATGTTTCACTTGTTTATAAGTAAATTATGACAATGTTTAGTGTCACTAAGTTTTAAGTACGACTCTGTAATAACATCGTTCCTACTCACTGATGTGAGAGCACTCTTATAACTTGTAGCTCAAACTTCTCTATTTTTCCATCTCTAAATTTCAGGAAGGTTTTCTGGAGTATCTGAACAATGTGCTGTCATCTGGAGTGGTATCTAATCTGTTTGCTCGTGATGAGATGGATGAAATACTGAATGAGCTTGTGCCTATTATGAAGAAGGAGTACCCACGTCGGCCACCCTCTCTTGAGAATCTAAACGACTATTTTTTGTCTAGGGCTAGACAAAACCTCCACGTCTGCCTTTGCTTCTCCCCCGTAAGTACATTTTGCATAACTTACTTTTGTTTATCAATTAACGTTGTTTTTGTGCTTAGTTTAATCACGTGGCCAAATAAGAGAAAAAGAAATAGCGAGAATATAAATGCAAATGAGCCGGTAAATAGTTTGAGTTGGAGACTCGACACTCTGGCAATTTAGTGTATTGATAATTTCATAACTAACTTAGTGATGGTGATGAAAACTTGAGGGTGAAATAGTTACTACTTTGAAAAATAGGAAATCGATGTGCTCTTTATTTTCACATCATCATGGTTTTTGTTTGATCACTTTTTCTCTGTGCCCCCAGTCATGAAGAAAACAATTTCTTATTTCGTGCTGAAACTATGAAATTTAGAAACGGCAAACTATTTGTTGCTGACTAGTAAATTTGAAACGGTTTCTCTGTGCAAAGTTTTGTCCAAAAAAATACGATACATTCGAAAGTATCTATATTAATGAATACGCATTAAAATCGGCAAAACTTCGCAGGCTAATTTTGGTAAGAGGGTGTATTATGGGAGAAAAATCTAATAATATACGCAATACAAAGTTTTAATTTTGATGTAAGTTACACTTAGCTCATATTTGTTCTACATGTATATTGCAGGTTGGAGAGAAGTTCAGAAGCAGAGCTCTCAAGTTTCCGGGTTTGATATCTGGTTGTACAATGGATTGGTTCCAGAGGTGGCCTAAGGATGCCCTGATTGCCGTAGCTAATCACTTCCTCAGCAACTTTGACATAGTCTGCAGTGAGGAGGTGAAGAAGCAGGTAATACAGACCATGGGTACTACACACGACGGTGTGGCTGAGAGCTGTACTGACTACTTCCAGAGATACAGGCGGTGAGTGAACATTGCATTGCATAATATAATCATATACAATATATATTGTGCTCACCAGGAGGCGTATTTTTATAAGTGGTAATCCAACAGCATAACAAGTCGAGTAAAACCCACTGTTCATTGCTTGATATCATTGATTCACGCCTTTATCACATCTAGTCGGCTTAAGATTAGCTACTATCCATGACTACCAATACCAATGCATAGATGTAGAACTAGAGATGTACGATTAGGATAGACAATCCGGTAATATTCATTTTCTGTTCAGTTTGCGCATCTCAGACTAAGTTCCATATTACCGGTTTGCACCCCCAACCCCAAACCCCAGATATAAGCTAAGGTAATGGAACTGAAAATTATCATTTTCAGTGGACTGAAATGCTTTTTTAAGGATATATCTGATCAACATCACTTTGCAAAACTGCTAAAACATAAATTTGTGGCCGACTATTTATATTGCAAACACCTGCTTATATAATTATAATACATTACCAAATTTCTTGCATTACACTGTCCTGTGTCTAATTATATTATATGCCCTTCTTATTATCGTATTTGACACCACTTGGGATTCAGGAACCTGCCGGTGTCGGGCTTTCTCACCCTGCGCTTTTTCATGGTATCAGCTTTTTATGGTATCAGCTATCATTGTGCAACATAATTAATGGCTTGCTTTTTCCAGCCAGGCTCTTAATCATTCATTCAAACTGAATTTGAATACGGAACTCCTTGACCCCAATTGTTAGGTATGAAGAAGAAAAAAAGAGTTATACAACAATCCTACTCTATTTATATATTATTCGACTCTGTCAACCCAGAAAACCCAAGTATTCTACTGAGAAAGGTACACCTTGCTCATTTCTTGCGATTTTTAAGAGTGTTACCCCTCTGGACAAATGCAGCATTGCTTGTCATAAGATAACTCCGACAGTATCTATTAGTCTGAGAATATAGACTTAATGTGGTAGTGCACATTTAATTGTGCCAATTTGTTTGACGTTTATTTTGATTCCAATAGAAGTTGTCCTCTCTCAACCGATCCTTGTCTTCTTACGTGAGTGACAACTCCTCTTAAACTATAAGTCTTTGTTCTCTATTTAGGTTCACATGCCAAGTTGTACTGAGCAGGTCTTATATATTACTTTTGTAATATATTATCTGTTTTTCTACATTACTGCCTTTGCCTGAGATATTTTATGCTCACTAAATATTTATCGTCTCATTTTAGCTCAACGCACGTCACTCCAAAGTCCTATTTATCCTTCTTGGCTAGTTACAAGGACATCTACAGTACGAAGAGGGAAGAGACCTCAGAGCTGGAACGTCGTATGAATACAGGTGCTTATGATTACAGTCTAATAGCTTGAACTGGTAATTGCAGAATATTTATAATTCACAATATTTTGCAGTATTGCATTAACAGGCATGCAGTGGCAAGCACAAGGATACACCAATCATTTCACCAGCTTCCGATATCTCATCCTAGAGACACCCAAAGCTGTATTGGAAATTTATACTATGTTAGAAATTGTATATTGGCCGTTTATCATAATCTCATTCTTGTTGAAGGTTTTGAATGTTTTTATATGTGATCGTAGTCATTACTTCTATAAAAACAGAACTGATTAATGAATTTCCATACTTAATGTAATGTAAACCTTATATACAGGTTTGGACAAGTTGATTGAGGCTTCCGAACAGGTGACGGAGCTCTCCAAAGAGTTGGCCATCAAAGAGAAAGATTTGGCCGTGGCCTCTGCTAAGGCAGAAGAAGTGCTGAAGGAAGTGACCAAGTCAGCAGCCGCAGCAGAGAAGGTCAAGAATCAAGTACAAAAGGTCAAGGACAAAGCTCAGAGTATTGTAGACACAATTGATACAGAGAAGAAGGTTGGTCTAATCACGTATCCTCTAATCTTGTAAGCTAACAGACCTGGTGCTATTACACCGAATGAATACAATAATGAAGCCATTTCTATATTGATGTAAACTTGAGAATGGTATAACAGGTGTACATTTTGCATGAATTTACAGTTTGCAATACAACTATTCCACAATTAAAATATTAAACATTCAAGCCAAGTATAAATCCAAAGTTTCCCAACCCCTTGGGAAACGTTTTCCCAATGACGTATTAGTCGTCCCCCTCTTAAAGTGGAATACTCGGATCCTTCATGGCAGACTGGATGCTTCCAATGATATGTTGGTTGCCCTCCTCTGATAGGGGCATACCAACTCTCAACAGTTTTAGGATAACAAAATATATTTTCATCTGTGTTTAATGTTGTATTAAATATTATAAACATGGTTTTGCACAGCTGTATTACCTTATGTCACTGTATTACACTGCTGTATTACCTTTTGTCACTGTATTACACAGCTGTATTACCTTATGTCACTGTATTACACAGCTGTATTACCTTATGTCACTGTATTACCTTTATGTCACTGTTTTACATCTAGGCTACGAGTATTACGCCATGAAACTAACTGGTAATTAACACCATTTGATTGAGACTGCCGAAAGCGGCCTCTGCAGCTGCTACTGGTCATCAGAAAAATAAATTAAACTCTCTTGCCCATAAGCACATTGACTGTAAGCATGTAGCGATAATTATATAAAGTATAAAGATTTATACAAAGTGATGTCCCTGCTTCAGGTGAGTGTTTCACATTTGGGGTTTTAGTGTGACGTCATAATTACATCACACTGTACAAATCTCTATATCTTTCGGACAGCAAGGCTACACAGTATCCCTGTCCGGTGTTCTGGTTCTCTTTCCTTCAGCTCCTTGGCAATGCATCTCATGTCTCTCTACCTCTTTACACAGATTGCTGTAGCTAAGTTAGCAGTAGCTAAGCCGGCTCTTGAGGAAGCCGAGGCGGCATTGAATACCATCAAGCCTGCTGACATTGCTACTGTGCGTAAGCTGGCCAAACCTCCTCACCTCATCATGAGAATCATGGATAGCTGCCTTATCCTCTTCCAAAAGAGGCTTGACGCAGTACAGAAAGACCCAGAAAAGGAAAGCATTAAACCATCATGGTCGGAGTCTCTCAAGGTTTGTAGGGATCAATATTATTGCATAGCACATAGCTCACCAGAATAAAATAACTTGGTATATATGTATGTATACATCAAGTAGAAATCTATATTATAAAAGATAAATTTACAAACTTTAGTAGCGCAAGCTTTAACAGTGTTTTATAGCTATTGCGAACAAATAATCGTCGGCGAAAAACAAAGATGGATATTAGATAAGTAGATGGATAGACAGTTAAAAGCTGACAGTGTAACTTTGCCATAATTATGCGTAAATATACAAGCAGCTAAAAAATAAAAAGAATGAACAGTGTGGTGGAAGAGTTTCGCCAATGTTATGTAAATTGGGCTGTAAGAGTGGTTGTAGGTGCCCTTAGGGCTGGTCCTCTCCTGGTTTGGGTACCCTTGGGAGTTGCCCTCTCCGAGTGAATGCACATGGGAGTTGTCCCCTCCTGATAACCAGTCGTCGCCACTGCCATACCTAATCAGATTTAACTAACTTAATTACACTTTTAGCTGTTAGTATGCTTCCCAATGACGTATTAGTCGTTCTCCTCTTAAAGGGGCATACTTGAATTCTTCATTGGAGCTTATGGATTCCCCCAATGACGTAATTAGTCGTCCCCCTCCTATAGGGGCATATCAACACTCAACAGTTGTCAGGATAACAAAAAAGTATTTTCTATAAGCTAATTACTTTTTGTGAACATTTACAATTTCATTTGGCATATACACTGAGATATGTTGCTCATAATATTTCTCAGAGTTATATACATTATGTGCTGTTCCCCACTAGCCAAAATAGTAAACCAGAGAAATTTGGCTCTAATTTTGGGTGACCCTTTTAGCAAATTCCAGATTAGCAAAATCTTAAACACGTGGCCACGTGGGGATCATATTTTGCATGTCAAAATTTGAACAAATATTGAAACAAAATTAAAATTGTGGTTAAGTTAAAAATTAAATATCTGCCAAATTTAGTTGTAGCTAGTTTTTATAATTATAGCAAGGTCAACATTAACATCAATGCATACTTTTCTCTCGTAGCGTGTTCTATATTATGAGTCGTCTAGTCTCTGCTGACACTTCCATACAATCTTCTGCACAAATGGTTGAACACTTTATTATGGAATCTCATTTAGCAATATTAAATATTTTTCCGTTTACATAGCTCCTGTCTCAAGGTGGGTTCCTTCAATCTCTAATGGCGTTCCCCAAAGACACCATCAATGATGAGGTGGTTGAGCTACTGGATGCCTACTTTGACTCAGAAGACTACACCTTCGAGACAGCTAAGAAAGTTTGTGGTAATGTGGCCGGTCTGTGTTCCTGGACTAGGGCTATGTCTGTATTCTTTGGAATTAATAAAGAAGTTCTGCCATTGAAGGTATAGTCAGTAGTACGTGTATAAGGTGTTAGATCAGTCTTTTCTATAGATTATTGGTTGTTGACTTGTTGTTATTGGCAGAAATAACTGAGATAGTTTATGGTACAAAAAGCACAAAATGTTCAATTATTCTGCTAACAAGTGGCAATAATTGTTCACACGTCACATTGGCTCACGATAATATCAAGGAGGAATACTTGGAATTTCAGTTTATGGTTTGAAGCGCCAATTAGTCCATATTTATGTACTTGTAGTAGGATAACTCCAACAATGGATTTCTTTGACGCTACAATATAATTGACATTGCCAGAGGTTTCATTGTTTTCAGGATTTTATTATTATTATTGTTATTGTTATTATTATTGTTAATATTATTATGTAATTTAAGTTATTATGTAAATGCAATCGGTAAATTTATGCACATTTTCAAATGACAGTTGGAAGAAATAATTTACTAAGTTTAAAGTTGCTGGAACCACTTTCTTTTGCTCAGTAATAATAATGGCAATTATAGTAATAGTCTTAATAATTGGATATTTCAGGCCAATCTAGCAGTACAGGAAGCACGTTTAGAGGCTGCTATGGTTGATCTGAGGACCGCTCAAGCTCAACTGGATGCTAAGCAGAAGGAGCTGGACGCAGTACAGGCCATGTATGATAAGGCCATGAAGGAGAAGCAGACTCTCATTGATGATGCCAACAACTGCAGACGTAAGATGGCTGCAGCCTCAGAACTAATCAATGGTCTTGGTGATGAGAAGATAAGGTGGGTGCTCTGCTCTTGGTGGACACTTGCGCTACCTAGCCAGATACTGCTTTGAAGAGCAAATCTCAATCTTTTCCCAGGAATATATTGACTGAATCTGATCACACACATAGTTAGAAAACATTTTAAGTTTATTATATACATTATGGTATTTCAAAATTTGTTCAATATGTGTTAGATTTTTCATTTGGGTTGTCTAAAGACAAAAGTAATAGGCATTAAAATTAGCATTAATTTCAGGGATGACAACTCCCAATTCATTGTTACTATGATAATGATGTTTGGAGACGACAACTCCTGGTTAATGATAATAATATAATAATAATGTTGTGGCAAAAGGACATATAATTTAGAAAGAAAACTTCTATTGGTTGTATATCCTGCTCAATATATGTTTTATTATCTAGTTTCACAAAAACTATGTACAGTAGTAATGCACTGTTCTAAATGGGATTTCTATATTATATTGAGGCACCGGTGGTCTTTCTTATTCAGATGGACCCAGCAGAGTAAAGAGTTTCGAGCACAGTTGGGACGATTGGTTGGGGACATTTTCCTATCCACTGCTTTCCTGTCATACTCTGGACCATTCAATCAGGATTTCAGACTAAATCTAAACAAGAACTGGCAGAAAGAGCTTAAGAGCAGAAAGATTCCGTTTACTGCTGACCTAAATGTCATAGCTTTGCTTATACCGGCCACTACTGTAAGTAATCACGTGTTATGGACTGTGATGCAATATTCAGTCTCTGGTCCATTTTTATTAGTATATCGTTGATATAATAATATTTGCTGTGACATATTATAGTACCGTTTTCGAATCTTCTTGGTTAAATTACGTTATTTTTATTACATAAATGATAGTTTTATTGGTAGCAACAATGACTTTTTTAAATTACATGTCTTGTGAAATTAAGATATTCAGCATCACGTCATGATACGAATAGCATCCGGCGCTCTCCGGGTATTTCACTAACATAAGCTGTCCTACACAAGTGTTCTAACTGCCATATTTTCGCATTGCTATTGACATTATTGTTATTTAGATAAGTGAATGGAATTTGGAAGGTCTACCCAATGATGAGCTATCAACGCAGAACGGTATCATTGTAAACAAAGCTTCACGCTACCCGCTACTGATTGACCCACAAGGTCAAGGTAAAACTTGGATAAAGAATCGAGAGCAGAAAAATGAGCTGCAGCTCACAAACCTCAACCACAAGTACTTCCGACAGCATTTGGAGGATGCCCTGTCATTGGGTCGCCCTCTGATGCTGGAAGATATTGGTATGTGTGTTATGATTATACAAGCAAACTGTCACTTGTTACAATCATGCATCTTACTTTTAAATATTTGGTGGCTATAATAAATATGGCTGCCTTAGTAGAGTGAAAGGATGTTGGCCATAGATTTCATTGCTGCTACACAACAGTTCCAGTACAGTCTCGGTGCATCTTAGTAGGCCTACAGTCTCGCTACAGTCATGCACTGTCCAACTTGATTTTTGTATATTGCATGTAACTAAATGGGAAAACCGGTAAAGTTTACTGGCAACCGGTAAAGTTTACCGGTTGCCGGTAACCGGTGAACTTCACTAACTTTGTGAACACATTAGACCAAAAGCACTGCATTGATAATTAGCGGCAAAATAAATATTTTGTTCTCCAAAAAGTGGTTATTGATATTGCTTGTGTTGTGATTCTTCCCATAGGTGAGGAATTGGATCCAGCATTAGATAATGTGCTTGAGAAGAATTTCATCAAATCCGGCTCAACATTCAAGGTGAAGGTCGGAGACAAAGAGGTAGATGTGATGAAGGGATTCAAGCTGATAATTAGTACCAAACTACCAAATCCATCATACACCCCTGAAATATCAGCTCGCACAGCCATCATTGACTTCACTGTTACTATGAAGGTACAAACTTTGCAAACTGGGTAGCCTGTGTCATGGGCGTAGCTGCCTGGTGGTGAGGGGTGCTCTTAATTAACTTTGTTGTTGTGGGAGGGGGTGCGGGGGTGGGACCTGGGCACCCCCGCGTTAGAAAATTTTTTGCATTTTCTAGGCTGCTGAGAAGCAAGCAGAGAGCATTTGAGGGTGAAAAATCATTAATTTATCATCGGGTTCAAGCAGACAAAGTATAGGTAAGCTAATAGGAGTGCACTTAATGAATATGAATCGGTTTTTATTCAGAAGTAAATATGAACTTAAAAGTGGAACTCAGTTGAGTTTCATATAAAATATATACCCCTGTTTCTGTTATTAATTAATAATATATCAGTAGGAGCATAATCGGAATAAAAGTAAAATAGTAATTTTTATTTTTAA
>JAOQGN010251635.1:0-10399 GCA_027564295.1 Himantozoum antarcticum | reverse complement strand
AGACGATTAACTAATAACTTAATTAACTAAACATTGTCGTAAAATTGAGGTTAAAAAGTTTTATAAACTTCAAGGCACACCTCAATGCGAAAATCAGAATTCATATAATAATAATAATAACAATATAATAATAATAACAATAACGACAAGAATAACAATAACACAGGCCTGGTTATCAAACTGCCAGTCACTATATTACACCACGGTGAGTGTTTGGGGGCTGTAGTGACAGAAAAATCAAAAATACCTTTGGCTTAGCTACCTTTGTCCTCAAACAGAGGACAAAGGTAACTAAACCAATGGTCAATTCGATTTTTTTTAGCTACAACCTCCAAACACTCACCGAGGCACAATATAGTGACCGGCAGTTTGATAACTTAACCAGGCCTGTGAATAATAATAACAATAATAAATTTATGATTTATTAAAAAATTGTTTCACTTCCAGTGGCACCACAAATGCGATTTTGTAGTTCCTGACCTCATGTAGAAGTTGTAAATTTTTATCACACAATACATAGAAATTAGAATTTAAACCAAAGATGGAACAAACTTATACTTCAAAATATTAATTACTATAAATAATATACTTACAGTTACATCATTATATGCAATTTGATTTTAATGAAATTGAACTGTAGCCGCAATGAAACTGACTCTCACTCTCAGTATCAAATATTTACATTGGGTATTTACCTCACCGGCTGCTTTACCAATACCAATTAACATGATTATTTCTGCTTGGGTGAGGATTATGAATTGTGAATTATGATTTGATATTTACCTTCACTTTTTTGAAAAGGTGAAACTATTTTATTTTACTAATTAACTTACTTGAAAGGATACAGTTAGTGAGTCTTCATCTCTTAACAAACGAACTTTGCATGTGTATGCTATGCTTGGTACAGAAGCAGAACGTGAGGAGGGTGTTTTCATAATTATTAATTATAATCGTTACATGCTAAGAGAGTCATGGGATGGATATTAAAAAAAAAAAAAGTGTAACAAAAATCAAAATGTGGACTTCTTTGCCCTTCTTCATTCCCTTATTATAATAAAATGTATCATTGTATCTTAGTGGCACTGAGCACTTCAGACCACCTAGCATAAAATTTGATAATTAACGAGGTGGGATGTACGGCCAATACAAGAACCTGAGCTATATAATACAGTTATCGTCGGTACGGACAACGATATTTTAGAGGGAACAACTCCCATTTGTTGGACAGTGAGGCACGAATTAGTGTAATACTAATTACTAATACAGTATTGTATTACTGTTACAGTAATACATGCAATGCAACTCAATATTGTAGTCTGTAGAGAGGAGTGGGCCAGGAGTGGAGTAGAGCTGACTGTATTAAATTTTGAATTGGGAGGTGAAACTTCAAATGACGGGAGGATTTTCAATTGCTAAAAATAACACTTGATTATAATACTAATTACTAATGTGCCACTAATACTAATTATTAATATGGATAAAAGTGTTATTCATAAAAAATAGCAGCAGCCTGTTTCTTTGAGAAACTATTAGTTAACGGCTTGCTCAAGGAGTTTAAATGGGACTCATTCCAACTCCTTGGTTTGCTATAGTCATCAAAGAAAACTGAGAAATGATATGTTGTAACATGTTATCATTAGTATTGTTTCACATTGAAGTAATCAACTTGCTTTGAAAAATCTGTGACACCAGATAAAAAACCTGTGAAATGTGCATGTTCTTTCTTCAGTTCCGGACGGTTGCTAAAACTTTCCAGGTGTGTAACAGAATTTAACCTAAAATATTGCTAAAATATAAGGTAGCAGTTATAGTGATTTGGTTGGATGGTGCAAGTGTCACATCCGTCTACACTTGGATGGTGCAAGTGTCACATCCGTCTACAAGGTTTTGAGTATTTTTAGACCCCCAACACCAAGAGTCAACTCCCAATCCACAAACTCCTAAAACCCCAATCACCATATCTATTGGGGTTTCGGGTCGGGGTCAAAAACACCCCAAAAGACGATAGACCAATGCGACATCTATACCGCTCGGGCAATTAACAGTTATAGTTATTCTGTCAATTCAGTTCTTACTCTTATTTATTCAGTTCACAGTCAGTTTTATTAATATTATTACCACATTTATTACCACATGATATCATAACCACAAACTAACCCATATTGATTATGATTATGCTTGTGTATCATATTTAAATGGCGACAGGAATTCTCATAGAGTTCATAATGACAAGAACAAAGACGAAAGAGACAGGTTTACCTAGCTATAATGCTACAATGACAAGCTACATGTAGCTTCAAATTAAATTATTTCAACAATTCCGACAGCAATTAAAGTTCATGTATCAATATAATCAAATATACATGTAACAAGAATATTTCACAACAACATTGAGTAAAGTTGTAAATATACAGAAACAAAAATAAGATAATATAAAATCAAAATGACAAAATAAAAAGCTACTGCAAATATTACAGTAATGATTTTGTGGCAAACTAAATTGAAAAATGTACATAGTTTATCGACCAGCCAGATTCTTAATCGACTGAATTATGGCATAACAAATTTTAGAATACATGTATAACTTGCTTTCATACCACCAACGCCAAGTGACCAACAATTTTAGGCAATCTCCATAAAACAAATCCACAGTAACTTCGTCGTATGAGTTGATGTGTGTATATAGAAAGTATTAAGATTCCATCTCTGTGTTTCACATTAATTGGTGCCATATAAATATTCCATGAGACTTTCAAAGACAATTGCTAGCCACAGTGGGAGTGGGTAGATTTTGAATATTTTCATTTCGCATTAAATTCTTCTGAAAATGACCAAACTTGGATACTCAGAGAAATGATCATTACTGACATTGATAGTTGAGCTAGCGACACGATAACACGATAACACGATAACAGGAGACATAACGGCTAGCGACACGATAACACGATAACAGGAGTCATCAACTCCGACAAAGCAGTTTTGTGAAAAGTATTACCTTTGCTTCATTCCCAAATGGAAAAAAATATATTTCGAGTTGCTGAAATCATCTAAGATATAAGGTGTAAGATGTACATAGGTATATAATATAGACTAGAGTATAGATTTCACTTACAACTCGTGATGGAGCCAACGAGATCAAACAGTATTGGAGTAATAATCATTGTATCATTGATAATTGATCATCAATGATAAATCATTGTCATTCAATGATAAATCATTGTCATTCCATGATAAATCATTGTTAATCAATGATAAATCATTGTTAATCAATGATAAATCATTGATTATTGATCATTGTATCATTTGTAATAATCAGAGTATCATTGATCGGGCTCAGTAGGTGGGCGTCTTTCCTTGTTGCGAGAGACACACTTGAGCAGCCACTCGATTCCTTCATCAATACCATCACCTTTGAGAGCACTGGCTGCCATGACACTGCAATCTCTCTGTCCGATGTTCTGTGCAGTGGTATTAAACACAGCCTTAATGTCTGGTATATGTACACTCTCCTCCAGGTCCTGCTTGTTGGCAATAACCAGCAGGGGTACGCCATTCAAATGTTCATTGTTAATCATTTTATTGAATGAGTCTAGCGATTCTTGAAAACTATAAAATAGAACCAATGAAGTAGTTGAATACAACATACAAGGCAAGGGTAACTTTACTAGTATCAAAGATATATTGTGAATAGAGTCTTTGTGAAATAACTATGAAAGCGAGAAGGATTGTAGGGTATAATTACTGTGAGCTGACATTCTATTTTTATAGTTGTTCAAAGCCGACGTAACTAGTGTAAAAAGAAGTGCCAAGCCATCGCATAAACCCAATTGATTTCTTGACATAAATCGAATTTATTTTGCAAATGTTAGGAAGAGAGTCAAAGTACATATACCAATATTATAATTATTACAATTCATGTACTATAACATTACATGTTATATTATATTACAACATGTAATACTACATGTATATAACATGTTGTAATATATTTTAGTGTACATTATTATTACAGTAAACAAGTAATATTATATGACAGATTTGTAGTTCATCAAAATACATAAATTATGATTATTAGGCAAGAGAGTTGGAATAACTACTCAAAAAATGTGTTTGCCTAATAATAAGTACTGCCTCCCATTTTTAATTTAACTAGCTCTGTATCATTTGCTCTTATTTTCATTGCATATCAAATTATATTAGCCCTGTCTCTAGGGCACAAAATAATGGGTGAGACGCCCTCTGGCCTATCAAAGTACATTACATATTTACCGAGCCGTCTCCGCAGAGTCAATCATGTACACCACAGCATGACACTCGGCATAATATTTATCCCACAGAAGTTGTAGTTCCTCTTGACCTCCAAGATCCCAGAAATTGAATCTTATTTTACCAATATCAATTTTTCCAATATTCAAGCCAACAGTGGCAGTTATTCTGGCAAGATTTGTTGGTTTGTAGTTCTTATTGAACCTTGTTTGAGTCTGTTCGAGGTAAGTAGTCTTGCCAGCATTGTCTAGACCGAGAATCAGCACATAGTATTGATCCTTTTGAGTCACATGTTTATATAGTCCAGACAGCAAGGTGTACATCGCAACGTGACTTGTTATCCTTTGTCCCTGATGTTGGATTAGTTGAACGCTGATCACTTAAGCAGCAATACTTGGGACTACCACTTTCTTCCACAAGCGATCTTATCTAGAATTTCTACAAAGTAGAATAATAAAGGCAATAATAGTCAGATCAGAAAAGCATGAAAAACATTGACTATGGTATCATATCTTCCCCCGACTGTCTATCCTTCGAAACAAATTGACAACCTTTTGAGAGATAAGAATAGGGCCTACAATGTGGACACACAGCTGCAATCTGATGCTTGCTAAGAGCTTACTAAAATAGAAAAAGGACAAACTGTTTATACAAGTCGTTTACAAATATACATAATAAATATAATTATTATTAATGTGTATAAATAACTAAGCGCATCACTCGCATCCTCTCACCATTAGCATTATCCTCTACCATATAATGTATTAGAAAGCCTGTTAGATGTATTAGTAAAGTAATGTTAATGATCTTTTTCAAGCAAAGCGGTAAATATGAAATTAGGAAAGCGGATATGAGGGAGCAAACAAGTTGGAGAGCAAGTAGCTGATGGCAGTATTAAGTAAAAGTTGGGTGCAAGGAAATTATGTCAAACTTAACTTGACTACATTAGCAGGGAGAGTGGATGGTCAAGTGGTGAAATTTACAGCTCCACTCAGCCTGTGAAAGTTCCTTTCCTAATGTTAAAGTTCCACTACATCATGTGTTCTGGACAGCAGGTAAATACTGGAAGCCAGGTATATTTTCATAGATTAGCTCAATTATTGAGTAATACCACATAAACAATATAAGCTAATAACACCCAAACTATAAGCCACAGCCTAGCTCCGGCTTGCTTGGATCTATGGCTATGTTTGGGTACACAAAACTGCTAATTGTCCACATATTATCAATTATACACCCTTCCTAGTTAATTGTATCGCATTTTACTCTTTAATTTCGGACAGATGACACTTTCAGCTTGAAAATGAGCTATTAGACCTAATTTGCTGAGATCTTAGCTTCTAGTGACCTTCTAGTTTATTACCAAGCGTATTAACTTGTGACATTGCACTGGTTACATAGCACTTGTGACAACTTATTGACGGAATACCCAAAACCTAAGTAGGAGAAATTTTCTAAATATAGCTGATATTGTTGGTGGCCATTACTTGGAATTGAGACGGGCGTACCTATTACCCGACATATAAAGTGTTGGGAGCCCGATTACTGGGCCACGGCACTTCCATAGCAATCATGATCACAATGCACACAGGCTGCCATACGATTGGTTGGTATTGGCAAAAGTGCCGGGTTCCAACATTTCTATATGTCGGGTGTAATATGTGCACCCGTCACAATTCCATGTAGGCCTAAGGGCCGAAAACAATATCAGTCATTTTTAGAAAATTTCCTCCACTTGAGCCTTAAGCAAATCCGTCAATAGGCCATGACAAGTGCAATGGACGCCAAAATCTGCTTGGTAACAGGTCACTAGAATATCAGATCTAAACAATTATAGGTCATTTTGATCCTGAAAGTGTCATCCATACTCCACAGACCTGGTTGTCAAACTGCTGTCACTGTATTTATGCCTCATAATCTCATAGATAGTGTTTGGGGACTGTAGTGGTCTAAAATGATATACAATCAATTAGGATTTTAGGAAGGGTGCATAATTGATAGTTTGTGGACAAATAGCTCCGCCTAGGAGACTAACAGTGGAATAACAAAAGCCCTATTTGATTAAACAGTTCCAATTGACTCCTTTTAGAGGTCTACGAACTTAGACAGCAAGACAGGTAGCAGTTTTGTGTAGCCACCTTCACTCACAACACCATATTACTAAACATGGCGAAAGATCCAAGCAGGCCTGTGTAATAAGAATTTCAGCTTCATATTATCAAAAATCAAAGTGCAAAAGTTAGTATGTACAGGGCACTCAACCTTCGGGGGTGTGAATTCTTGGATCAACTGATCGCGGCGTTCTGACTAAATTCTGCCAGAGGTATGGGGGGTATTAAATAGTTAGGATGATTAATCAGTCTAACGTATAGTAGTTTCGTATTTATCTAAGTGTAGCAAGGCGATTGATTTTTCAATAGCCACTTGAGCGGTTGGGCTTTGGCTATCGGCAGCTACCTTATCATCTAATATCCGACAGCTTGTGTTGCTTGTTAATTGTTTGTCAGAGTTATGGTCAAGTAGCAATTAATCTCGATGACGTTTCCATACAATGTCTGATGCTACCTGGACTTGGTAGGTGTCATCACCTAGCACGGCTACTACTATAGCTTGCCTCCATCGTAGTCCAGGTCGGTAGTCCCGTGTCAGAACTCGTTGTCCAATTTCTAACCTCATTATCTCTGGAGGCAAATGCTTCACCTTCATCCACCCCTGAAAATCTGGCTTCATAAGGTCCAAACAAGATCTAATCTGCCTTCCATACATCAACATGGCTGGAGAATGTCCTGTTGTAGTGTATGGAGCGTTTCGGTACTCCATTATCCAATTGTCCAAGTGCGATCTAAGCTCACCGGGGTCATGACTAGCTGATTTCAAACCGTTTTTGAATGATTGAACCATCCTTTCAGCCAGCCATTTGTAGCTGGGTGATAGGGAACCGACCGATGCTTTATTCCTCTCTGATCCATAAATGTCTTGAACTCTTGGGAGATAAATTGGGGGCAGTTATCAGTAACCAACTGTACCGGCAGTCCCAGTCGTGTGAATATTGAGCATAATGCATCAAGAGTCTTCGATGTAGTGGTACTTTTCATTATTACAATTTTAGGCCATTTGCTATATGCATCTACCACGACCAAAAACATACAACCCATAGATCAAAGTGAATCCTTTCCCAAGACGCTGATGGATATTCCCAATGGTGCGAAGGAGTTATTGGGAGTTATTGGAGAAGAAGAAATCAGTCACCTCATTTCGAATTTGTATACACCCAGGACAGTTAGCAGCAGTATCGGATATATTTTCATCCATCATTGGCCACCAGCAATACGACCTTGCTAAGTTCTTCATCTTGACAATTCCTAAGTGTCCTGTGTGTAGCTCCTCGATTATCTGTGGCCAGAATTGTTCTGGTATAACCACTCGGACACCCCACATCAGACATCCATCTATCACTGAGAGTTCTTCCCTCCGATTGTAGTAGGGCTGGAAACGTTCGTCACCGTCGCAATTGCTCGGCCAACCATTCATAACATAATCCAAAATTTGAACCAAGGTCGAATCTTTCCTGGTCGCCTCTCTTATCATCTCGGTACTAACCGGTAATACCGGTTCTATTTCAAATCTTTTTATGCAAATCTCAGTGTCATCCGGATCTTCCCACTCCCCCATTACGGGCAATCTCGACAAAGCGTCAGCATTCAGGTGCTTCTTTGTGGGCCTGAACTCAATATCAAAATCATAAGCATTCAGGGTAATTGCCCGTCTCTGTACTCTGGCAGTTGCGATCTGCGGAAGTCCCTTTTCCGGGTTTAGGATTGATGTCAGAGGTTGGTGGTCTGTGACTAGTTTGAAACTACGACCATACAGATAATCGTGAAAGTGTGATATTGCCCAGACAATGGCCAATGCCTCCTTCTCTAGCTGTGAATAGTTCTTTTGAGATGTAGAAAGACTGCGGGACGCATAAGCTATAGGCCGCTCACCTTCTTTATCAATGTGTGCCTTATACTGCTCCCATCCCATACATCGAAGCATCCGTCATCAAATTTAGTTCTTTTGTTGGATCATAAGGTGTTAGGACGGTGTCCTCCGCCATCCTCTTCTTTACCTCCACAAACGTTTTCTCACAGTCCCTTGACCACACCCATGGTACTCCCTTGCGTAGCAGGTTATACAACGGATGAAGCAAATTGGACAAGTCTCCAAGGAACTTCCCATAGTAGTTAACTATTCCTAGAAATTCCCTGAGCTGCAGCAAACCAGTTGGCCTTGGTGCATCCAGTATGTCCTTCACCTTATCCCGGTTCTTGCGAATTCCCTCCTTGTCAATGGTGTGTCCACAATACACAACTTCTGGTTGCATAAATCTGCATTTCGCTTTATTCAGCTTCAATCCATACTTCTCCAGGGCTGTCAACACCCGTTTCAAGTTTTCCATGTGTTCCGTTTTGTCTTTACCCGTAATAATAATATCATTCAGGTATACTCCTGTCTGCGGAATCCCTCCTAAGACCTGGTCTATGGCTCTTTCCCATATTGCCGGAGCTGAGCTCAGTCCAAAGGGTAGTCGGTTGTATTGATACAAGCCCTTGTGAGTAGCAATAGTCGTGAGAGGCTTCGACTCTTCCGCTAGCTCCATTTGTAGATATGCTTTCTCCAAGTCTAGTATTGTGAATGACTGGCCACCTGCAAGTTTTGAAAATATTTCCTCTGGCCTAGGCATAGCATATGGTATTCGTTTAAGAACTGGGTTTATTGTAGTTTTGTAATCACCACAGAACCTAACGGCCCCTGACGGCTTAACTACAGGTACCACAGGGGTGGCATTTCACTTGTTTCCACTGATCTTATAATTTCCAGCTTGTACTAGAGTATTCAGTTCTTGTTCTACTCGTGGTTTGAGAGCATAGGGTAATTTCCTAGCACGCAAATGTTTGGTACCATATCCGTCGGCACATCTAGTCTTGCTTTGATTTCTGTCAGCCTTCCTAAACTTCCATCGAACAGACTATGAAACTGGGTTAGCAAGTTCTTTAAATCATCTGATCTCTCAAGAATCAGTGAATTTACAGTCGTTAGCAATTGAAATCCAAACTGCTTTATCCAGTTTCTATCAAACAGTGAAACTCCTGAATCGACTACCAATAGCGGTAGCTTTCTACTTATCCCATTGTGTTCCACCTGTACTAATGCTTCCCCCATTGGAGAGATGATTTCTCCAGTATATGTCTTTAGCTTCACATTTGATTTATGAAGTCTACCCAGTGACATCTCTTGATACACCTGTTGATTGATCATAGACACGCCACATCCAGTGTCTACCTCCATTTCTATCGAGTGGCCTTCAATCCTTGGTGATACCAACATCGGCTTTTCTACAGACGCCCCGATGTTGTGCAAGTCAACCACCTCGCTCTTTTCGGCCACCTCAATATTATTTACGGATCTGCTCTGCGAGTTACACATTGGTTTAATATGGCCCTTCTTGTGACAAACATGGCATGATTGATCCTTAAACCAGCATGTAGCTGGGTCATGGTTTCTTCCACACCTAAAACACCTTCGTTTAACTGCTTGTGAGCTACCTGTACCACTGGTCTCAAATTTGAGAACCGGTAGGCCTCCCGATTTACTTTCTACGGTAGTTGTCTGGAGCCTTTCAGAATCTCTGGTTGCACTTTCAATAGCGCATGCTCTAGAGATGGCTTTTGTGAGAGTTAAACCCTTCTCACTTCGTTATTTGGCTGTTTCTTACTCCATAAACTAAACTATCCCTCAAAGCTTCGTCTAAAAACCCACCAAACTCAGTGTGCAGTCATCTTTCTTAATTTGGCTACATACTGTAACACAGTTTCACCATCCCCTTATTCACATTTATAAAACCTATACCTCTCAACAATTACTAGTGGTTTTGGATTTAAATACTCCTCCAAGATTTCCTTAATTTTCTGGAAGGTTGTGTCTTTAGGAATGGCTGGTCTTAGCAGACATTTTAGCAAGCTATACATTTGAGGGCCCATGATAGATATGAATACTGCTACTCTAGGGTCAGTGTCAGTTCCTGCCTCAATTCCATTTGCCGCGAAGAACATTTCTAATCTTTCTATGTAGCTACTAAAATCTTCATCTC